>JAUKPP010271622.1:0-11181 GCA_032273245.1 Phyllaplysia taylori | reverse complement strand
GAGAGAGAGAGAGAGAGAGAGATGTAGAGTAGGAAACGGGGGTAGAATTTTTTAAATAATCGAGCCTTGTGAATCTCAAACTGAGTATATGTATCCATACACGTATTATAAATCTTTGCATCCATGTTATATTACCAAGTGATACTATGTATGAACAAATATTACTAAGGATACAAGTGAAACAAGAACTCCAAAGAGCGGGACAAGGGTTATGACGGAGAGGACAGTCAGTATTTCTGTCTCACAGCTGATATCGACTTCCGTGTATACCATTCCAAACAGCTGTTGCTAGGGCGCGCTTTAGAAGTACATGATATGTTTCTCCACCCGGACAAGTCAGATATTGGATCAGGCCTGTCACGGCCCATTCCCGGAAGACAATCCACCCGGGGTATATCAAACGGTGGACAAAAACGAGCAGTGTCGAACAAAACGTATTCATTGTATCAGTGTCTTCATATTCGAGCGTGAACAAACTAGAACCTCAATAAACGATCCCCACCAAATCTTGACTTTAGTCGTGTCCTTCGCAGTTCACGTTCGCGGGTTTTTTTTCTTATCCTCTTAGCTCAAGAATACCACGACGAGTCTTACTGATAGAATTACTTTATTCTTTCTCCAACCTCAAGGTAATTCGAATCCGTTACATGTAAACTTTTAATAAAAGTGTAAATGTTACAGATAGGAGGTGAGAGAACATTAAAGGTGGAATTTATTTCTTCTGATAGGACGGAGTTCTGAGGTCTCCTGAAGTCTTGAAGAAATACAGGCGCTGCGTGTGCATAGTGCAGGCCAACTCAAGTGAACTGGAGATAAGTGTCCGTCATAAATTCCCGCCCTTCACTTCGACCTGGGATCGTCAGAGTCAGAGGGAAGGGCAAGGGCCTCTCGTCCAGTCTTTTGTGATATCAGAGGCCCCAGAGCTGTAGATCTTGTGACGATCAGTTACGTAACTGTAGTCCCTGATCTATTCTGTTTTCCCGCGCTCATCTATAGATGTAGTATTATCTAGTCACGTGCAACCAACAGCTGTTATGCATTTGATGAATATATCCTATCCATGTTTTAATTTCTCTCCCAAACTTAGGGTTTCAACTTCTCTTATTAAAAAACATAGTATCTTCGTATATTCATTGCTCCTTATTCCAGCGTTTCCAATTTTCTGATGAACAGAAAAAGAACTGTCTTCTCCTCATTAAATGATGAACGAGAGTCCTAGTTGGGCTTTATAGAAATACATGTAGTACAGGAAAAATATAGCAGTCAAGGCGAGTCCTGGCGTCGGTGATTTATTCACTCTACTCAAGAGCCGGTCAAACTTTCTATGAACAAAACGAGAATGAAAAGACGTAACACCATATTTTCTCACACGCATCGCTCTTTTTTTTCTGCTTGGATCTCTCTTTCACAGCTCAAGACTGTTTCCTTGCGACAAGATGTCCTTGTGACTAATCCAGCTCAATAAAACACGTTCAAACACCGACTTGCAAATGCGTGCGCAAATGAGTTTGCGATGGCGCGTCCCTGCTATGACTGCATTTGTCTGCCCTTTTCCTCCCGGTATTTGCCTTCAAGCCTGACCTTTCGACAAGCTCGCCCCAAACGTCCATTGAGCGCGTACAGAAATGATAAGTGACCTTAGCAGTGACATGTAGGGAGCAGACGTGTCGGATGGACATAACAGTTTTTGGCTAATCAAGATGCCAACCTAATGAAGCCCGCCAAACACATAACGGAGCGAAGGTGTGATTGATGTAGCCGTTGAGAGTTCGTAACAGAGAGATTTCCAGGCAGACAAAACACAAAGGATTGAAATTGTAATATCTTATCACGCCTTTCGTCATCGGAATGTAACCTAAAACACAGGATGCACAGATCCACGTTGTGATAATGAACATCTAATATGCTCAACTCAAACAAACGACCTAAATGTTCTCGCCTTCCTGAAAAATGTTCATTGACACCCAGCGACTTGTAGCAAAATGGCATCTCTGAGATTCCCGAAACCCTTCATTCCTCTGGGTGTGTCGGACATGATCAAACAAGTTCAAAACCTAACCGCTCCATCTACAATACGGTTCTTTTCGAAAATGGACGACCTTGACCCCTGATAGTGCACTCTCCAATCAAACTTGGTATGTTGGCAAGTCAGAGAAATGCACCTTGTTTGACCGGGGCCAATAGTAGTAATAGATCTCCTCGGACATTGAAGTCAGTCAGATCGCTGGTTGTTTTGCATAAGGGCGAATAGTACATGGATGGTAGTGGGGTATTCGCCTCTTTGCTAAACAATCGACGAGATTTACACATGTCAATTACGGCCTTTGTATCGGGAATACCTTGGACTATGAACAAACGGCTGTGCGAATGCGCGGCTGGTGGACGAGATGGACGGAATGACACCTGACAAGGGCAACAGACGCCAACTGCTGCTGCTGCTTTACACTTGGTGTCTTTGGCTTGGGCTTTGCACAGGTGTGATGGGAGATTTAGGAGGATTTGTTTTGTGTTGAGCTCCTCATTTCTTGTCCAGAAACATTGGCTGCTATGTCTGGGATCAATTAGATTCATACGAACCGTTTTGGGTGTTTTCTGTTAATTGTTGTGCTTTATTTCTTGTTGTTGTTTTGTTGGGTCGAAAAGAAACATTGGTTGCTATGTCTGGGATCAATTGAATTCATACGAACCGTTTTGGATGTTTTCTTTTAATTGTTGTTCTTTTTTTCTTGTTTTTGTTTTGTTGGGCGGTCCTCTTTAATAACTTACTCCTCAGCACTTCTTTCGGTGTTTTTTTTTCTGTCGTTGTTGCTACTTTTTTTGTCTTTTCATGAATAGTTGGTTTTAAGGGTCCATTTAACACTATCAGGTCATTTAAGAAGCAGAACGTCTTCCACAATTTACGACTATCTCCGATATGACGAGAGTTGGGAATAATAAAAGCTCCGAAAAAAAAATCTTAGTGACCCTATCAGCAGACCGAAGTACAGTTGAACCTGCTTAAGCGACCAACTGTTCAAGACGACCACCTGTACAAACGACCACTTTCCATCAACTCCCAAATTATATTTCTTCTCTATATTATCACTCTCCAAGACGACCACCTGTCTAAAACAACCACTTTTTTTCTCGATGTTAGATGGTCGTCTTAGACAGGTTTGACTGTATAATGACACTACTGACAGTAGGGACTTTCAACAGATTATAGTATAAAATTTCCCCCATTGACTTTTGCGTGTGGTCTAATGCTACTGTATGGGGAGTATCATTATTATTATGCAAATCACTCTCAACTCGCCCAGCTTGTTTTATTAACGCTCCACCCAGCAGCACTAACCCGCCCCGCCATTTTCTTTTTTTTTCTTTCTGTCGAAACCAACACCACTACAAGAGGAAGGTAGAAAGAAAAAAAATCGCCTGCCGGTTGATCTACCTGGGTATTGCTGCAGTCTACAAACAGCGAATGTTTAGTTTGATTTCCTTGATCAAATACGATGAGTCATCCTCTGCTACACTTGAACTTTGACGGAAGGCGGAGACCTTCTCGGAACTCCTACTTGGACACTTTGGCGTAACCTCTCACCCAAAAAACCTTAAGATATAACGATTGTTGGGCAGGCTCGATATCGCTTTTGATATGGTAATAAGTTAGACACGCCTTTTCTCTCTCTTTCTCTCTCGATCTCACTCAAGGTCTCACTTTTGTTTTCTTACCCTTGTTCCGCCACGCTCTTTCTCTCTCTAGTTCTGTTTGATCCCCCCCCCCCTTCCACCATCTCTCTTTCTCTGGCTACCATCATGTATTTCTCTCTCCAACTCTCTCTCATACCCTCATTCTCTGTTTTTCTTCCCACAGGGAAATTTTTTTTCCTTTTAAACTGTTCTTTTTATCTTGTCAACATAACTTTTTTATATATCTTTCTCTCTCTCTCTCTCTCTCTCTCTCTCTCTTTCTCTCTCTCTCTCTCTCTCTCTCTCTCTTTCCCTACCACATACCATCTCTCTCTCTCTTTCTTCCCACGGGGAAATTCTTTTTCCTATCAAACATAAATTTCTGGCTCAGCGCAGAGTAAAAAAGTCTTTTCCTATTCTCCCACACACAGTGAATTCTCTTATCAGAGCAAAAAACTCCCTGTTTTATTCATAAAGGAAGAGGAAAAAACACCAATGGGAAAAAAACAAAAAACTACCAAAATCTCCTAAAGCTGCCTCCCCGCATCCTCTTTTCTTCTCTTTCCTCCATCTTCTTGCGATAACCTTTAACCACAACTGCATCAACAGCAACAGTAACAGCGTCCAGAAGATCTGGCGAGATCTCCCGATATCCTGAGGCGTCTGATCCCATGTCAAAAGTCGGCAATCTCCAGCTCCCAGCCACACATAAAACCCTATTGGAAGCCATCAGAAAGACAGTGGACACCATCAGGGAAGATGGGAGCGAGGCAAAAAGCACGAGTCCCAGACGCCTGGACTTCAGTTTGATGTGACTTCTAAATGGTCGCGTAAGCCTCGGCGATTCAGATGTGCATTAACCTTGCATGAAGACAAATCCATAGAACTCGGCGAAGATGGCATGTACGATCACATCACCGAAAAGATCTCTTTATTTGATTTTCAGTAAACCCTCTTCCCCCTGAAATGTATAGTCTTTTCTGGACTTATCCCCCTTAAAAAGAGAAGTTTCAAGCCTAATCTTTTCTGCTGATCGGTTGTTGTTTTTTCTGCGCCTCTGCGGGGATTAGGAAGATGGTGGAAAAAACTGTGTTTAGACGGGTTTTTTATTTTTGTTTTGTAGTGTTTAGACGGTTAAAACGTACACAGTTTCACGTAAAACGTTGGCCTTCTAGACTATAAACGTCACTTTTCTCTATCTGTGTTGACCAAAAGCTGGCAGATTCATGTGAACCTGCAGAAACTGTTATGTGAAATCTTGCATGCATTACCTCACAATAATGTGAATAATATCAATACGGACATGGTTGTAATATTATTTAACACTCATGGTCATAATATATGTCGTAGCAAGCGAGGGTATGCAGATCGGTTGATGGAAATAGCGTGTATCTTACTAAGTCGCGCCAGTGGATTGATTGCACGATTACTTAATAATAATAAGGTGAAACTGTGTTAAGGGAGTACAGTTGCAAACTACAGTCAAACCTGCCTAAGACGACCACCCAATGTCGAGAAAAAAAAGTAGTCTTTTTAGACAGGTGGTCGTCTTAGAGGGGGATAATATATAGAAAAATATAAATTGGGAGTCAATGGAAAGTGGTCGTTTGAGCAGGTTCAACTGTATGCACACTGAAAGTATGGAGAGAGAGCAAGACAGAAAGGGATGGGGGAGGGGAGAAAGAGAGAGAGAGAGAGAGAGAGAGAGAGAGAGAGAGAGAGAGAGAGAGAGAGAGAGAGAGAGTTTATGACCGAATAATACCTGTCGTCGACCTTTCTAAAATACCACCCCTGAAGTCCCCCTTCCACTCAAACTCTCTTATCCCCCTTCTCTTCTTTCTTTCAAAACAGCCTACTCTTTCATCAAGATAAACACAAAAACCAGACACTTATACTATTACTGACAAGCCTTCACCGATAAGAGGAACCTTTTATAGTCCAACAATCGTGGGTCAGAGCAGGAGGTAAGCAACACTATCATTACTTGTGGCAGGCAATCAACTTTATGGCAGTCACCTTTCAAAGTAGCTTTTGCAATAATGTGTGTGTGTGGGGGGGGGGGGGGGGTTTGGCCGTAATTCAAAGGCTGCGCAAAGTACTATATGGCATAAAAGCTTGGTCAAATAGCAGTAATCCCTCAGAGGGGGTCTTCATAGAAAGGCAGCGATAAAAAGAAAAGTATCGGTAAAGATTGAGGAGGAGAGAAGGGGGGTGGGGGGGGGGGGGTAGAAATCATGAGTGGTCAGTTTACCCGATCACTATCGTCTGTCAAATAAACGGGCCCAGGAACAATGTGATCGCTTGAATGAAGGTGTTTAAGGGAGAATGGAAGAAAGTTTAAAGAGCTATAGAGCGCGACATAGAGCGACACAATGGGAGAATTACGGCGAGAAGGGGGAAAAGTACACAGTCTGTGGGCTAACAGGGAGGGGAGGTGGGATCTGAGAGCAGTGCTTTTTACTGTAGGTTTGATTTGGTTACCAGTTTTACGTCCCCTGCAACACTGTAAGGTCATTTAAGAGACGTGCTACTTCGAACCTGCCTGTCAGGGCCAACCCGGACTGAGAGGGAAAAAATCCCAGCAGAAAGAAAACCCAGATTGTCCGCGATCGGGGATCGATCTAGGGTCTTTCCGCTTGCAAGGCGAAGAGCCTAACCATTACACCACAGCGCCGGTTTTTTACGGTAGATTTAAGGCGTAAATCCATTTATGGTACATGCAAGACAAACATACATTTGCGATGTCTATTATAAACAACAAAAATACAATGTAGGCACAGTTGCTAGCAAAGACGAAAGAAAAACACACAATAACGATTTGTAGAATAATATACATGAAAAAACCTCACTGAAAAAGCCCATCCAAACACATAAAACTGATGGAGGAGGAGAAAACCTACAAATGATGTTTTTTTTACCACAAGTGTCACAAAAATATTTTTAAGTTAGGCTTTGTATTTTTCTGGACACAACGGCAATACGTTTGACAGTTTTTTATGAAGTTGTCAATGATTCTTTTACAAGTGCAGTTAAGATTCTTACCTGCAGATAATGACAAGGGTAGACAGTTTCCATGAATAATATCCTTGATTCACATTGCCAGCACAGCACTGATCAGTTGTTGTTTTCACGCGGGTAACAATCTACAATCACAAATTATTCAATCGAATGTCAACAGTCCTTTATTCCTTGTTCTTGTGGTTATTGGTGTCTATAATAACACATATGTAGTTGTCCATGAACACGAAATATTATGTAACTGTTGTTTTATTCCATTTTATTTAAACATTTCTCGGGCTTTGAGAAAAGATTATTTTCAAACTGATTGTATTCAGTTGAACGTGTTTTTCCTTCTTAGTCGTTTCGCAAAACTGTTCTTCACTGCATCCACAACGAAACAAAATTCTTTTCCGACACGGAAATAAAAGTGAAGGCTGTTCCTGCGTCAGCAGTAAAGGGCGCACAAGACCTATCACCACCGAATCCCTCTGTCAAATGAAAGCTCTCTCGGAACCGTGCGACGTATATTGATGCGGATTTTCCCGGTCATAAATATATTTTCGCTTCGCCTTCGCACATTTTTTCGCATGGCTGCGCACCGGATCTTCAAGCCCACGTCTCTGAGGACGTCTTCCAGTCCAACGTAGATCTAAGTCACAAACCTACATAGGTACTACGCGTCATGTTAGAACAGTTTTGGTCCATTTTTTGTTTTCTGGTAAACGAAACCTGTGACGTCTAGAGTTCAGTAAGAGTTGTAAATATCACACTTTCGATTTACAAGAACGTAGGGGATGTTTCGACGTAGCTGTGAGGCGACACACAGATCATGGCGAGAGTGATCTCGGTTAGGGTTATTTGCAGCTATCTGGTCAGTGTTATCTGTGACTTCTACAGTTCAGATGGGTTGAGAATATTCCACCTAGGTCTCACTCGAACACAGGCGATGTTTCGAAGTAGTAATGAAATAAAAATCACTGCAGCAGTGACGCGAGCTCTCTTGGCTGGGACCGACCTGTCAGTAAGGACTTATCCACGACCCGCTATTATCGAAGGTTGTGAGAGCTCCTGGCCTATGATCGGGTAGATACTCTACCCAGCCCCACTCCTAGTTCAGTACACTTAACAGCTACTCTTCTCCATATCCATTCACCTCACACGTCGGAACTGAGACATCTACATCGTTTTGTGAACTACAGATATCCCAAATTCAAGCTTCGAGAAAGTTCTAGATGTCACAAATCACTCCTGAGGTTAAGTTCTGATCTGGGTAGGTCAATGGTATCCCAAGGGGCAGCTTGCCAAGAAAAGCTTCGGTGACTTATATGCAAAGCTTGTTTTCGTAGTGCTGCAGAATGTATCCGCCGCCTTCGCAAGCTATCAATTGCCTGACCTGACTTCAAGTTTGACGTTTCAGATTTGAGATTTGCCGTCACTCTGTCTTCTACTCGGAAGTACTTTACAACACACCTGGGCGCTTACATTGGCAGTCTGACGTTTGAGATTTGGGAATTGTCGTCATCTTGCCTGCTGCTCGGAAGTATTTTATAACATACCTACGCGTGCATTGACAGTCTGTTTGATATCAATAACACCTGTTGTTTTCTGACTCGCTAATATTCCCCTTGTCTCTCTCTCTCTCTCTCTCTCTCTCTCTCTCTCTCTCTCTCTCTCTTTTCTCTTTGATCTCTAATTTTCTCTTCTTCTCTCTTTCTGTCAATCTCTTCCCCCTTTTCCCGTTTTGCCAATCTTTCTCTTTCTCCCTCTCACTTTATCTGTTCTCCCACTCTTAACTCTTATTCTGCCCATTTTCCTCATTTGTTTTGTACTTCACCCCCTCCTCCCCTTCCCTCTCTCTCTCTTGTTGTCTCCATCTGATTCTCTTTCTATATCGACACCTGTCTTCTACCGGATCTGTGTTCCTCTATTCTATTGTGGTTGTTTGTACTGACAATCCCACCCATTTTCCAAGCGACGAATACCTCATTCTTTAAAACCTCTGTACCATTACTTTTGTTGTAATACATTGTACATTGCACCTGTAAATAAGCCCATAAATAAACAACAAACAGGATATAGTAAACAAAGGAACAAGCAAACAAACAAACAAACAAGCCAGAGATAAATAGAAATTGACACGAAGTGGACAGCGACGAAAATGAAATAACGATCAGCGTAAAAGATAGAAAGGTGACGATTATGGAAATTTTGGGGTCCTTTTAAACTCTGGTAGGGTAATACGTTATTCAATAGTCATGAAGAACGAAATGAGATACCATCAGGTCGATCGTGTGTTTGTGTGTGGAGTGAAAGATAGGGATGTAGATAGAGAGAGAGAGAAAGAGAGAGAGAGAGAGAGGGGGGGGGGAGAGAGTGGGGAGGAGATGTTGGGGAGGATGAGTTTTCATTTGCAAGCAAAACAACAATTTCTGGGTGACCTTTCACCCCTTAACCTTTGCACTGACCTAACAGAAGTCAAAGTTTGTAGCCCCAGGACTCGGGGCAGTAACTGCCCCAGGCTCAAAACAAATCTAGTAGAACCTATTGAAAAAGGAATTGACAAAATCCGAATAGAATATTTGAATATTTAAATAACGTTTTAGCATTTCATTAACAAAGTTAAGACTTTTCACATGTCAAATAATAATAATAATGACTGTATTTATATATCCTCGCTTGAAAGCAGGCTCTATGCGCTTAATAATAATGACTGCATTTATATAGTGCATATTCCCGCTTGAAAGCAGGCTCTATGCGCTTTACAATCAATTATTTCGAATTTTTCGAAATGAGACTTTAATCTCTTTTGATTACGTACCCGTTGACCAATAATATTATCATATATCTACCTACATCCCCGTCTTTTCGTCTCTTTCTGGCAACCTATTTAATTATTCATTATGTTGCCTTGGGAGCAGCAGTATGGGGTCACAGGTGGCTCTTGAGAAAATAGATTGAGTAATTAGGTAAAAGTCTTTAGTTCCTTGGTCCTTAAATTGATAGAAAATTAACTCTCAAAGAACAATTATACATATTGAGTAAGTCTATTTTATTGATTCCACTTCATTGTATATATGATATTTAGACTATTAGATACGATTTTACAAGTTGGAACATGTATTTATCCAGATAAAATTATTCTAAAACGAGTCTTTGCCCAGCCTAAGTATTGAGTCATTGGTCTGTGCCAGCGCTCTTTGATAACAGGATAACAACACTATGTTCGCTCAGAACTGATTTCAGACACCTCCGATTTCCTTGTTACTCAAATCTGTGACTTCTATAGTGAAATAAGTAATGTGGATCTCACAGGTTGGACTGGAGAGGACATTGGCGATCTTGGCAAAGAGATCTTGAGTGAGGATTGGTCTTATCGCCAGCTTGGACGGCAGGAAGCTTATACATTGTACTGAACGTCTTTCTCCGAAGTCTGATCGGTGATTTATGGTACCCGGGGTATTGAGAGGGAGGGAGAGGGTTGACGTTTGGAGGAAGTGAGGGATGAATGAGGGCGAGAGTGAGAGAAGAGGAAAGGCTGAAGGTTGATAGGAGTACAGTTGGTCAGTTGGTCAAGATTCAGGGGGAAACATACGGTTGAGAGGGGGGGGGGGGGGCAGATAGAGAGTGGGGATGGATGTGCAGATTGTGGGAATGTAAGGCAAATGGCGAGGGAGAGAAAGAAATAGAGAAAAACAGAGAGAAAGAAAAGAGAGTGTTCTATAGAAAAGAGGAGAAAGAGGAGAGAGAGAGAGAGAGGGGGGGGGGCGGGTGAAAAGAGAGAGACAGAGAGAGAGAGAGAGAGGGAGAGAGACTGCATTGATGCACCCTTAGGATGTGAACCAAATGACCCTTTCTCCCCGTACCCCCAGTCATTTCAGTGTGACTTAAATACCCCTCGTGTTCTCTCCTTTTCTTCACGTTATGGTCTGCCGCTCTCCCACTCACACACCAATTCAAAACAATACACAAACACATTAACAAAACACATACACCAGACAGACAAAACCTCTGAATAGCCAGAACACGTCAGACAGACCTCACCAACTATGGTCTTTCTCTCTCTCTCCTCTCCTCTCCTCCCCAGCCCCTCCACCCCTTCCCAAACCAACAATCCCTGAAGCCATTCCAAACCTTACTCCCTAACCTAAACACTCTTAATGAAAAAGACCCCAAAAGAACACGCATTGACAAGACACAGAGGGAAAAGAATACCATAATATGAATAAGAGACTAAAACAGGCAAAGAACCTGGTGCTTCTATAAATAGATAACCTCAAACTAACAAATATCTCCCCCCTTCAGGAAAACTTAAGCCTGCTTGAGTGCTTAAGTAAAACCAAAACAAGAAATGGCTAAAACAGCTGAGACTGGCGCCTCTATAAATAAACCACCCCTTACTATTAATTGTCTCCCTCCCTCTCCCCCCTCCCACCCCCCCTCTCTCTCTCTATCTATCTATCTATCTATCTATCTATCTATCTATCTATCTATCTATCTATCTATCTATCTATC
>JAUKPP010271611.1:0-11181 GCA_032273245.1 Phyllaplysia taylori | reverse complement strand
CCCCCCCATCTCACCCTGTCCAAGACGGAACCTTCGGAAGCCGGAAACTTTATTTGACTCCCTCTTGATTCCGTCTTAGACAGGTTCGACTGTACATCATGAAAAGAAGCAAACAAAATTCCATTGCAAAGTGCCATTTTCCTCACTCTATAGGCACGGGTGGACAACCATGGGATTGTTTTCTACACTTGGGATTTCATCAATCACTTTCCCAGGCTACAATTCAGAGCTTCATTTGATCTGTATTGTAATCCATGGTTCATTCCAAAGCTTATTGTCTTCAGACCTAACTGCGCACATTCCTGCATAGTAGCAGGGCACTCTGTGAGGTCATGAGAAGTACTTCCACATCTTTGATTTACTTCTTTACTAATGCGATCTGCTTAAAGAGAAATTAACCAGCCACCTATTATTGATAGCATAACATAGTAATGCATTGTAAGTGCCATGCGGTTTTGTAAAATACTTATTTTAATCTTTTTTGCTTTGTGGGGATGATGAGGGGGTTTGGGATCATAGAACTAGAAGGTAAAATAGTTCATGGAAATGTCTTTCTGTAGAGTTTATATTTTACTGAAGTAATATATCGTTATATACAATGTTGTTTTGTTCAGGTGCCTGGTCTGCCCACCCCCATTGAGAACATGATTCTGCGGTACGTGAAGGCTAAAGCAGACTGGTGGACAAACACAGCCCACTACAACAGGGAGAGAATCCGACGCGGAGCCACAGTGGACAAGACTGTGTGCAAGAAGAATCTGGGTCGCCTCACTCGCTTGTACCTCAAGGTAAACATTGCTGTGTGCTGGTTCTTGTCGCATTTTACAGTGTCAGTGGGGAGTGGTTGGCAGGCGCTCTGGTCTGGTTTGCTTTTTCTACTTTGGGTGTGATCTGCTCCTCCTACTTCTTTTTTGTGTCACTATTGTGCTTGTCTTCTTTACGGCTCTGAAACGACCTTACAGTAAAGATGAACAACTTGTAAAAAGGTGCACCTCATTATGCCAACACTTTAAAGTTATATTTTAATAATTTGTGTATGGTCCTTTCTCTTCCCCCCTGCCCCCACTTGGGCATATTTTGCCTTTTCATTTCGTTTATCGTCATAATATCCTTTTTTTTTAAAGGAACTCAGAATGTCTTTAGTGCATAAAAAACATTAACATGCAGTAAATTTGCACAACTCAAAGAAAAACAAAACCCCTTTGAAAGCAATGGGTTGTTGTGTGCCCTGGGTAGTCCTCCTTTTCCTCCTGTACAAGCTTTGCTATTGTCTATTTCCTGGTGCTGAAACGACCTGAAAATGTGGATAACGATGTAAAAGCTCAACACACAAATTTTCCCTTATCTGTGTTTACACAGGCAGAGCAGGAGCGGCAACACAACTACCTGAAGGACGGCCCCTACATCACGGCGGAGGAGGCAGTGGCCATCTACACCACCATGGTGCATTGGCTGGAGAGCAGACGTTTCTCCCCCATCCCCTTCCCTCCCCTCTCCTACAAGCACGACACCAAGCTACTCATCCTGGCTCTGGAGAGGCTCAAAGAGGCTTACAGGTGAGGCTGGGGGATTGTTCAGGGTTGTTGTGGGGAGCAGGCGCAGGGTCACGGTTGTTGTGGGGAGCAGGCGCAGGGTCACGGTTGTTGTGGGGAGCAGGCGCAGGGTCAAGGTCTTGGTTCATGGTGGACAAGGCAGACTTGTTGTCTCTTATGAGAAAGCTGATTTGATGGATTAGTTGTTTTAATCTGTGGGAATGTTTGGATGGATAGGCTGTCAAATAATAAAGATATCCAGCCTCACAGTTGTTGAAGCATTTCTGAGGAGACTACAGCACAGCATGCAGTCATGAATTAGATGGTCTTTGTTATTTAGAATGAAAGCTTTGTGAGTTGTCCATCAACTTATCTGTTGATGTATGCCCTGCACCCATTTTTATCACTGATTCAATATGAATTTGACTCAAATGAGAAAAATCTTCTACTACCGCTGAGATCAACTCTTTAAGTTCTCATTCTTCTTCAACATAGCATTGGGTCAAAGGGCACATGCTTGAAGGCATTTGGATTAAGAATATGAATAGCTCAAATGAGAAACAATTTGATGAATCTTTAAATTTTGTCTCCTTTCATTTAGTTCTCCAATGTAATGTGTTCTCTCTACCTTCCCTGTGTGTCAGTGTGAAGAGCCGACTGAACCAGTCTCAGCGTGAGGAGCTAGGTCTGATAGAACAGGCGTTTGACAACCCTCACGAGGCCTTGTCCAGGATCAAGCGTCACTTGCTCACACAGAGAGCCTTCAAGGAGGTGAGTGGATGATACAATAGAGAGATTTCAGCTTTTTGGGGCACTCTGAGAAATAATTGATCAAATTGTCATTTTGTGGGTGGTTGGTGGGTGATCTTGTCTTCAGAATCTTTGTAAGGGTCATAAGCGACATATAGTGTGAAATTTAGAGTCAAGATGCGATTTCATGGTTTCTCATCTTTCGTCTTTCAAGGTGTATTGATAGTAGATAGCCCCCGGTCATTTCTTAGATATTATCTCTAAACCTAATGAAAGTACTATAAAAACCCAAGAAAGTCAAATTATTGTGTCTGATCTCTGTTCCTCCTTCCCCTCCCCCTGTCATGCAGGTTGGCATTGAGTTCATGGACCTGTACAGTCACCTGATCCCGGTCTACGATGTGGAGCCGCTGGAGAAGATCACAGACGCATATCTGGACCAGTATCTGTGGTACGAGGCCGACAAGCGACGTCTGTTCCCGCCATGGATCAAACCGGCCGACCAGGAACCCCCACCACTCCTGACCTACAAGTGGTGCCAAGGTGAGCTCATAGCCATCTGAGTGGGAAAATGATAGGAAAGATTATTGGGATGGTACTGTAAAAATATTTTTTTCGTTTTTCACAAAACTGGTATGTCTCAATTTTGCGAAAAAAACATTTTTACAGTACTTGATTCATTAAATTCTAGATCTCAGTGAGCAGTGTGGTTGATTGTTGTCCCAGCATCGTGACAAACAGTTCTGATTGTAGGAAAATAGTTTTTATCTTGTTGATGCACTGTTATTGTTGTCTTTGCTCAAACAAACAAATCCTATTGCTGTTGTATTTGTCCAGGCATCAACAACCTGCAGGACGTGTGGGACACCAACGAGGGTGAGTGCAATGTGATGATGGAGTCGAGCTTTGAGAAGATGTACGAGAAGATTGACTTGACCCTGCTCAACAGGCTGCTGCGTCTGATTGTGGATCACAACATCGCTGACTACATGACTGCCAAGAACAACGTGGTCATCAACTACAAGGTAACATTCTAGTCTGCTCACTTCTTAGGATGATTTATATAGTGTGTGTGTAGGGGGGAGGGGGGTGTTGTTCAGATGGTTCTTGTGGCTCCCCTTTCATCTTCATCTGTAGCGGGCTCACAACAGACGAGGTTGATGTGGCCAACTTTTTGAATGACCTAATACTTTCGCAAGTGGAGTGAAACAACACAAAAATATTGACTTTAGCAAAGGGTTAACTCCTTCACATTTTGCAGAAAATGATTTTCTTTGTTACTTTTTCTTTTTTGTTTTGTTTTGATTTTTGTTACATTTCTCTCCATAAGATATAAATTGTGCTGTTGAATTAATTTTTAAATCTTTTTTCTCTCCATCCAGGACATGAACCACACCAACTCGTACGGTATCATCCGAGGTCTTCAGTTTGCCTCATTCATCGTCCAGTATTACGGCCTGGTGCTTGACCTCCTGGTGCTGGGTCTGCACCGAGCCAGTGAGATGGCTGGACCCCCACAGCTGCCCAATGATTTCCTCACATTCCAGGTACGCCGCTCACAACCTGACTGCTGTCGGTGCTGTTTTATGCTCTTCACTTGTCTCATGGAAGAAAGACCTTGTGGTGAAGTTTATTGATAGAGCTGTCCCATACTCAATAAAAAATAGTAACAACAGCAGGATTTCCCAGAGAGGAGGGGCAGATCTACGCCTAAAGGCACTGCAATAAAAATAACACTGGGTTTTTCTAGGATAAATATTGAGTAAGAGATTGAACTATCGAGCAGCTCTTTTTCTCTCTTGTGCTGCAGTGTTTCTCTGTCTTTGTTCACAAGTCGACTCAACAAGTAGCCTGTCTCTTTAACGATCATACAGTGTTGCAAGGGCAGTAATTGTAAAAAAGCAGCAAATTTTGTAAAAATTTATCCAAATTAAAAATGTCTTTTTCATGCAGGGAGTAAGATGTTGTTAATGTGTTTTGTTAATTTTTCATATTCAATGTTAGTAACAAATTTTTTTCCCTTGACCAGAATATTGTGACAGAGCAGGCCCACCCCATCAGATTGTACTCGCGCTACATTGACCGCATCCACATCTTCTTCAGGTAATGATCAATACATGTTTGCTTTACCACACACAGCCCTTGGACAGAAATGAGTTTTAAAAGAGTGTATAGTCCGTGTTTGTAATGATTTAAGATTTATCTTATCTTCACTGAGTAATAAAAAGTGTTGTCTTTAATTGAAGGTAGATATGGTCTGTAGGATAACATCATGCAAGCATATCTGCCTTTGTGTAGTGGTAGTAGAAGTAGTGGTTAGTAGTGAGTCATTTATAGTTATTTATTTACTGTGTTTGAACAATGAAAATGTACACATTGTTCATAAATTTCTTTAACTCTTACTGTTTGTGTAAAGATGCTGTGTTTATAGGAAAAAGGAGATACGGAAGTACTCTACCAAAGAGAAGACGAAGAGCCACGAACTGGTTATTGATTGCATAGATTTACAGATCTGAAAAGTTCTGTTTCAATCTGGCTAAAACAGCCAAAAAAGCTGGTGCCTCTATAAATAAATAACTCTAACTCTCTCTGTTGCAATTTCAACAAGAGGCGAGATCACAAAACCATTACTGATTCATGGATTTTAAAAAATTTTGTTTTGTTTGGTGATGTGTAGATTCACAGCGGAGGAAGCGAGGGACTTGATCCAGCGGTACCTGACAGAGCACCCTGACCCTAACAATGAGAACATTGTGGGCTACAACAACAAGAAGTGCTGGCCCAGGGACTCGCGCATGCGGCTCATGAAACACGACGTCAACTTGTGAGTTTTGCTACACTCATGGCACACTGTAGACAGGGGCTAGCCTGGAAGTCTTCTTGAATATTAGTCATTTTTATTGTTTGTATATGTAAGTTCTTTCAATCAATTTTGGACAAAAGTTTTGATTGTGGTAACACTAGAGGTTATGTGGATTTCTTTGTTCACTGTGGTTTTGCCCCTTCTGATAACATCTACAAGAATTTTCTGTATTATAACTGTTCGTATATTCCTACCCGTCTTTTGATCCTAATTGTCCAAACGTTTCTGTTTTCCATCCCATTGTTAGCTTATTCTATTTAGTGATTTTCTGTTAAAACAGGGAACTTTAACTTTTAATCGGCGTTGTGGTGATGATTAGCTCTTTGCCTATCATTCGAAAGGCCTGCATTCGATCCCGGCCGTGGACGATCTGCGTTTTTTTCTGCTGGGGTTTTTCCCTTTTCGACCCGGATTGGTCCTGACAGGCAGGGTCGAAGAAGTCCGTCTTTTAAATGACCTTACAGTTTTGCAGGGGATGTAAAACTGGTAACCAAACCAAGGTAACTTTGAGTACAGAGAGCACGTTTCCTTTCCTTTCCTCCCCAGGGGCCGTGCCGTGTTCTGGGACATCAAGAATCGGCTGCCACGCTCAGTGACCACCATCCAGTGGGACTCGAGCTTTGTCTCTGTGTACAGCAAGGACAACCCCAACCTGCTGTTCAACATGTGCGGCTTTGAGTGTCGCATTCTGCCCAAGTGTCGCACGCAGCACGAGGAGTTCACACACAAAGATGGAGTCTGGAATCTGCAGAACGAGGTAGAGTTTGCCATCAACTAGCTAGTTCTGTCTGGAGAGATAATTAGTGGAACTATACAGGATGGCCTTATTTGTCCCCTCTGCTGGCAATATCATGCAGACTTGATCAAAATTTCTTGATAATGCAGTAATTTTAGGAGGCTCACAATATCTTCATTGGAATTTTGCCTCTTCAGTTTCACTTTTTTGTGTGTCTTGATCAAAGCAAGGACCTGTTGCACACACGTTGCCTATGGGAAATCTTTTATCCTTTTATGATGATGATTGTTTTAAATCCATCTCTCTCATGACCATGCAGAGCATAGTGATACATTTCCGAAGAGCAAATGATTTAGTGCTCTTGTTATGAAATTCATTGTCCTCAAGTGTCGAGTTATCAGTTGATAATTGTAGGCTGCAGTTTTCTAGATGTAGTACATCTTGATGACGTAATTGTGCAAAGATCTTGATTTTCCCGACTGACAACTATGCTTTGACTGTATTGTTTCATGGAAAAACACTGTAAAGTTAGAAAAAAGAATCGGAAATGTAAGTTTAGACAGAAGTTATTTGATCAAAGTTTAAAAAGAGAATGTAATTTATTTTTCACTAAATTGTTTCAGGTGACCAAAGAGAGAACTGCCCAGTGTTTCCTGCGCGTGGATGAAGACTCCATGGGCAAATTCCACAACAGGGTCAGGCAAATCCTCATGGCTTCAGGCTCAACCACGTTTACCAAGGTCAGCTTGTACATAGATGTATTCCTCTAATATTCTCAATGTTCTGCTCTTATTTAGTGAGTTGTTATTATATGCTAGGGGCCGGGTTTTTATAAATCATAATTTTTGTGTGTTTGTGTTTCATACTGTGGCTGGAAAAGAGGAGACTGGATGGGATTAGCTCAGTCGTGTTCATATTTATTTATCAATACAACCTAGTTGTTGAAGTGCTCATGTCACTACCACGATGGCAAATGGTGGGGAAATTTGTTTCATTATCAGTGTGAAATTACTTAAAAGGGTTGGGTTGGTGCAACCAACCTTTGCTGAATAGCAATGATTTACTCCACAGTGTGTGAGAATTTTGCTCATGTCATGGCAACTAAATTGAAGAATCTACTCCTCAGTGCCTGGTCTCCCCTCAGCTGGAGTTTTCTCTATTGATTTCCTACATTTTGTCCTGTGGGACTGATGCCTTTTGTTTTTAGACATTTACTCTGTTACATTCTTACTTTTTGTTACACTAAGTCTAATTGCTAATAGTGGAGTTGAAATCAAATTCTTACTCTTTGGCAGCATCTCTCTCGTGGTTGTATGTTACTCGGGTTTGTATCTCTCTTACAGATTGTGAACAAGTGGAACACGGCTCTGATCGGCCTGATGACCTACTTCCGTGAGGCGGTGGTCAACACACAGGAGCTCCTGGATCTCTTGGTCAAGTGTGAGAACAAGATTCAGACACGTATCAAGATCGGCCTCAACTCGAAAATGCCTAGTCGTTTCCCGCCTGTGGTCTTCTACACACCCAAAGAGCTGGGCGGGCTCGGCATGTTGTCCATGGGCCACGTGCTCATCCCACAGTCGGATCTCCGCTGGTCCAAACAGACAGACGTGGGCATCACTCACTTCCTGTCGGGAATGTCGCATGACGAGGACCAGCTCATTCCCAACTTGTACAGGTTGGTACATTGCTTGATGGCCATCTGTGGTTGGGGGGAGTACAGCCGCCATGGGAATGCACATGTCGCAGGTTGAATGCTTTGACAGTTCTCTGGGATTTTTTTCAGTTTTCATGGCTCTTACCCCCCGGTCTTATTGGAGATTGGGTTAAGAGCGGAGGTCGTGCCTCTTAATGATCTTGCAGAGATATGAGGGTGTTCATTCAAAACAACCAGACTGAAACAAGGGCTTTCTGTTTGGCAAAAGCAAATATTCTGACCTCATGCTTGGGTATCATGGAGGTTTTAATTCTGATTATTTTTTTGTTTCAATTTCAGAAAAAAAAATCATTGAAACTTTTCCTGAATTTAACTTTTGTTTTATGGTCAACTACACAAATTCCTGGTGATCATATCACAACAGGGCACATGGTTATTCACATTTTAAGCAAATGACCTCCCTCTAAGGACTTTCGATCCTCTATAATTAACTCTAATTTGATTCTGTTAGAAATCCTTAAACAATACAAACAATAATGCGTATTACATGATCACTTATTCCTCATCCACATGTGCAAAAGCAGATATTACTCTGTAGGTGGGCATCCATATGATTTTTTCTTGAACTCAAATTTCCTTTTTATCAATCCCAAGAGCTTCTAATATGTGTATAAATCATGTTGTGGGAGAGTTCATCAGTTGGCACTCAAAACCACACCACTGAGTTGTGAGATATCCCACTGGTCATTTTATCCACAGATACATCATGCCATGGGAGAGCGAGTTCATCGACTCACAGCGTGTGTGGGCCGAGTATGCCCTGAAGCGTCATGAGGCCAACGCCCAGAACCGTCGTCTGACCCTGGAGGACCTCGAGGACTCGTGGGATCGCGGCATCCCTCGTATCAACACACTGTTCCAGAAGGACAAACAGACACTGGCCTACGACAAGGGCTGGAGGGTCCGCACAGACTTCAAGCAGTACCAGGTAGGGCTAGAACCTCACAACCTCACAGCTTGGCTGATTTGTTCTGTGCTGTTTCTTTGCTGCCTTCTGATCAGGCTGGGAAATAAAGAAATTATTGATGTGGAAGTTTTTACATAGCCACTGTAATTATAGTGGGCAAAGTTAGGTGCATTTATCGACAAATCCCTTTTGTGTTTTCACAGTGCGTGAAAAATTTGCATTATGAAGCAGAATGCTCCAGAAGATGTAACATGATGTAATCATTTTTTTTCTTCTTTTTAATAAAAATTCCATTTAAAAAAAAAAAATTGTTGGTGTAGTTTTTGGATATTTGAAGACATCACAGGTTTGACTTGATAGGATGTTGTAGAAAGAAGTCAGAGAAAAAGCCAATCAATAATCTCTCCCTAACTCCAAGTTGTCATGACAAACTGAGGCAGCGCATGAGTCATTTGTGTTTCTCCTCACAGGTGTTGAAGCAGAACCCGTTCTGGTGGACGCACCAGCGCCATGACGGCAAGCTGTGGAACCTGAACAACTACCGCACAGACATGATCCAGGCGCTGGGCGGTGTGGAGGGCATCCTGGAGCACACGCTCTTCAAGGGAACGTACTTCCCCACGTGGGAGGGTCTCTTCTGGTGAGTGCACAGGGATCTATTAATACATGTTGGGTCAATGCTGAGTATTGCATTAGTATTATTGTTGTTTTAATTACTATTATGATTGATATTGTATTATGATTGATGCATACTAATTGCATTTAATATTATGATTATTGTTGGTTTATTGATCTATTGGAGCTGCATCTCCGTGTCCCTGCTGGCATGTTGTGTCCCCGGGGTCCTCCTTCTCTTACTCTCTTTTGGGTTTTTTGTCTTTTATCATATTGTTCCTGTGCTTTGGTGGTGGTGTTTTTTACATCTGCTTGTTTTTAAGAGTGTCTGTCGTTGCAGTCTTCCTCCTTGCCCTTATGGCCTCACTAACAATCTCAAAAGGGCTGTAAATCCTCGACATGATAATCAAACAAAGATCTTGTCTGTTTCTCTCCACAGGGAACGAGCCAGTGGCTTCGAGGAGTCGATGAAGTACAAGAAACTGACCAATGCCCAGCGCTCAGGTCTCAACCAGATTCCCAACCGTCGCTTCACACTTTGGTGGTCACCCACCATCAACAGAGCCAACGTAAGAACCTCTGACAAGACATGTTTTTCAATTTCCTCAACCGACTTGTATAGAAAATGAATTACAGTGTTTCTTTTTTCAGGGTATTCCTTTTCTGAGCAGGATTGTTTTTTCTCTCATGAATAGTGAAAGCAGTCACTAGTCTCCAGCAAAATGCAGTGCACTTCATACTTCAATGAAAATACCATTCACTCATGATATACACGTCATACAGCTCAAAGTTAGGACGCCGGGCTATGGAAACTTGACATGATACTGTTACCATTTGAATTCATCAGCAGTATACTTTGTAACTTTTCCATGAATTGGGATAATTGACTTAGTGATTGAATGAACAAACCTTGACTGCAGTTTTGTGGTTTTGTTTCAAATTTTTAATGAATTAATTTTGTGGATATTGCCACTGTAGGGAATGCAGTGATGTGATCATGGTGTAAGATCATGGTGTTAGATGTCTGTACTAGTGTGGTAGGGGAAGTAATAACCTTTCTCTCCTATTGCCCATCTCTGTAGGTCTACGTGGGCTTCCAAGTGCAGCTTGACCTCACAGGCATTTTCATGCACGGCAAGATTCCCACGCTGAAGATCTCCCTCATCCAGATCTTCAGGGCTCACTTGTGGCAGAAGATTCATGAGAGCATCGTCATGGATCTGTGTCAGGTGAGAGAAATGTTGGGCCGGCCTTGCTTGGTTTTTGTTTAAGGCTTCTTGCAACACTGTAAGGTCATTAAAGAAGTGGACCCATCAATCTTGCATCCATCTTTTTTAGGAGTTTGGTGGTTGCTATGAAAATTCAGAAAAATTGCAGGTGAACCTCTGGGATTTGAACCTGGGAGTTCTGCATTTGTACGCTGGCACTATTGTACTCTGCCGGACGCCCTCATTGGCATCTATAAGGTAATACATACACAGACCTGCCAATTTTTCATACATGTACTAAATTCTGTTGCATGATTTGTCTTCATTCATTTTGAAAAGACTATGTTCAGAGGTACTGTTTCTTTGGATATTTATCCAGAAAGCTCAGATTTTTAAACCATTCTTGTGTCTGTCCTAAGCAATTTAATGACTCATAAGCTTGGCAGAATAACTGGATGTTAGGAGAGAAAAAATTTGTTTGCCGGTTGCCACCTCTAGATATTTCATTGGTTGTTTTGCATAAGGGCAAATAGTGGGATAATCGCCTCTTTGCTAAACAATCAGTGATTTGATAAACCATGAACTGGTAGCTCAACCAACCAAAACCCAAACAAAAGCTAACCTGTACTGTACCATCTTGTCGGTCAGGTATTTGACCAAGAGCTGGACGCCCTGGAGATTGAGACCGTCCAGAAAGAGACGATCCATCCACGCAAGTCGTACAAGATGAACAGCTCGTGCGCAGACATCCAGCTGGTTGCTGCCTACAAGAGGAATGTCTCCACACCCTCGCTGCTGGCGGACACATAGTACGGTCAATGTGCATGGATGGGGGGGGGGGGGGGGGCCGCCG
>JAUKPP010271589.1:0-11183 GCA_032273245.1 Phyllaplysia taylori | reverse complement strand
AGGTGTATTCAATGAATATCTTGGACCAACACTGAGGCAGGTTTTTGTCTCTCCTGTAAAATTGCAATTTGGCGCTTTTCGCAGTGTTGTCCCAAGCCAGCGATATTCATATATACTGAACGACAAAAGAAACGCAAATTAAAGTGTCACAAAATGAAATTTATCAACGTACACACTCTTCCTTTGATTTGCGTTTCCTACGTTGCTCAGTATAATGTATTAGACAATCAATAAATAAATCATGCCTGGAGAGAGGTTGAGGAAGGAAACAAAACGTCGGGACACAAACTGGTACACACCAGCCCTGTCAGCCCAGCCAACAATGTCACTACTTCAGCCAGGTCGGTGAGTGGAAAAGGTTACATGCCAGGAAGGATTTGGATGGAGGAAGAGGAGACAACGTCCAATGAGTTAGATGGAGGAAGGGATTACACTACAAAACTCAAACTGAAGTTTTAAATAGAGAAATGATGTGAGACAAAGAAAAAAAAAAGAGAAATTTTGCTCTGCCGTTGTGCTTGCGATGGACGAGATTTTGCGAAGGGGGTGGGGAGAAGGAGAGTGGGAAGAGCAAAAGGGAGGAGTTGCATTTCCCCTCATGTACTCTGTCACTCGGCGACTAGTGTTCAAATAACATCTTCATCCTGCGAGAGAGGGAAGAGAGAGAGAAAGAGAGACAAAGAGAACATTATAAACATGTGCCTGGGAGAAATGAAGAGATGTGTACAAGATTATCTCCCCTGCAGTTATTGTCAAACAAGTCAAACATCATTCTGGCAAACGGCAATACCCACCCTGCCTCCTATTCATTTTTAAAACCATGTCATACAGCTTTAGAAATACATTGGAATCCCCTCATCCCACACTTCCTCCCCTTCCCATTCTTCGCGTTCACATCCCCTTTCAATAATAAAATCTTTACATCTAAACAAAGCTTCACCACAAGAAAACACCTTTGGTAAAAAGACTAAATTGAATCACCAGCTGCATTCGCAGTATGAAGAATATCTTTAAAATCAGTTTCTCACCCTTGAAAACTGTCTGTCCCTTTTAAAACTAAAAAGCAAAACACTCCAAAGCAAAATGTGTTGGGATATCTGCTCACAGAAGAAACAAACTATGGCCTTAGAGTTAAGAGTTTGCTATCATAAACAGTGACTCATTTCATCTTTAAATTTATGAAAATGACGTTCCATAATTTGTATTGATGCTGCCCTCAAGAAAAACTATCTACACATCGGGTGAAATATGTCAATATATATAAGTCAACTATCTACAGCCCCTATATACTGCTGACCTACATGGCATCAAACGTATGCAGTTGTAAGAAAATAAAGCATAAGTGTAATATATAAGAGGAGCCAACAAGGTAAGAAAAGCATCCAGAAATCCAGTTATTTTGCCCTGTTGAATTGCATAGGTTGGATAGAAGAATGGTTCAGAAATCTGGATTTCTGGATCTATCCGTAAAACTGATACCTCTGGTAAATGCATTACTGTCCCATGACTAAAACCAATGTCTGGCTGAAATTCGCCGTTTTCTATATTTTATCACTTTTCATCTTTGAGGACATATTTATCTGTTAAAATTATGATATACTGTGTTTTGCGGTTGTGGTGTGTGATTCTTTTCTCTACATATCTAAATCAGCACTGTAAGGATATTTTTTATTCAGAGTCACAATAAGACAATCAGCCCTTATGAAGACCTTGGGCATCCTGTACTAGTTATCCGCTTGTGTATGAGAGATGAGCACACAATTATCCAGATTCAAGTTCAGCAAAGTGGAGAACACCACTGTGATACTGACCATCTGTACTGGAGGAGGAGAACCACATGAAACTTTGCAAAGGTCGGAGCCATCAAGTTTGTTCATCACACCGAGAGAGGCATCTCACCCTAAAAGCACTAACACGACACTTAATGGCAAGATTCCACATCTTGTGCTGTATCAAATAACTATACGGTACATCAGTGAGGTCTGCATCAAAGCTCACCTACCACTGAGGTTCTGCAAATCAAATTTCACAACCTCAAGTGGGCCCTCATGAATATTGATAAGGACGACAGAACCATGCTAAGTGTCAAGATTATGATCTTACATTTCAAATTCCCAAACACTCAATAGCACTGTGTAACATTTCATGCCTGTCATTTCAATCTTCCTCACTATCGCGACATACAAGGGGAAATTATTATTTTCCTTTTTCCTATTGGGCACCATATAATGATTTCAAAGAAAAGACTTTTATTACTTCCCACAAAGAAAACACTGACTGCAGTCTCTCTGTCATGGATCAGCAAAAAGCTGCAGAATTTCTACGACAAGATAAAATCATCCACCTCCAAGTGACAAGCTTGGCAGCAAAATGACAAATAGGTTGGAGGGAAAACCAACAGCACCGTCCACAAACACTGGGCAGTGCAGCTTACAACAAAACTTGAGCACTCACTGTCACAAATATAAATATTCCTCTCTCTCATTAGGGTCGTATCCAGCTAAAAAAGCACATACCAAGAAAAAGAAAAAGGATGAGAAAAAAAAGGAAGACCATATCCAGCAATTGAAAGGCGGAGAAAACTTTGACACAATAAAACTATAGAGAATTTTCCCAGAAGTCCATGTCAGAAAACGCAGTGACTGCTTTTTAGCAGTGAAGGAATGGCACTACCTTATAAATACAAGATACATGTATCATCAAAATATTCTGAAATGAGATTTCTTTTGTCAAATTATCTCAAAGAGGTGAAGCACCTGCCATGGCGAGCCTGACTGAGGGAGTTAGTGATTAAGATGAGCATTCCATTTTGGCAGTGACCTTGTGTTCCTCACCGAGTCCATTCTATTAAAACAAATAATTTCCAGCCCTAAGTATTTTTTAATGGTGATATAATACATACCACCCTCCCTCTTTACCATAAAACAAAACCATTAGGGTTTATCATTATAAAAAAAAAATTAGGCTGTTATAAATATGATGACCAATAATGCTTTAACCCAGTCATACGGCAATAAATCTATTTGAGATTGCGTAAAATCTATCTAAACTTGAGAGAGACACCCTTAAAAGAAGCCCTTCAAATCTTCACGGAGTGGTGTTGATGGTGCAGAGTTCACCGAAACAACGACGTAACATCCACAGACACAGTGCATCACTGGCACAAACTGAGCACAGCGCATGACGAGGCAAAGACAACACTCAGCATCTCCAGACCGCAGGCCATGACATGAGTCTCACAACACCTCGCCCTCCTCCTCCGCACTTACTCCCTCTCTCAATACTCTTTTCACACCACGTTTTGATGTTGCTCCTCTTGGCATTTTGCGCTTTCGCAAACTGCCAACGATCTTCTTCCTGTGGGTCTGTAGTGAGAACGAGGAAAGGTTGTTGATTTGTGGATTTATCTTTTAAATGAGTCATTACACAAGCCCCCTCGCACCCCTCACTATGCTCCCTCTCTAATCCATCCCCACCCTCCCCTCCTCCTTTCCAGTCAGTTCCTTTAAAAACACCACCCACCATTCCTGCAAATATCCTCCAAGAGTAAAAAATTATATTTCTTCATGAAGCTGCAAAGAAAAAACAACAACTTATCATCAACTTGCAGTTAAAAACCAACTGTAATTTTTTACTGTCAGTTGTGAGAGAGGGCCTCCAGTTCTAACTATCATCTCCACTTGGATAGGAATATCAATGCACAGACTCAACGATACCATGCTGATGCTAGCACTCGCATCTACAAAACAGCAAGTGAATATTGGCAATCTAAAACACTAGACCACTAGCGCATACAGTCTGCAATCAGACTCAGGGTACTGGGCGAAAGAAACAGGGCTCGTGGTTAGGTTAATGTGTTAGAAAGAGAAGTAAATTATTTCACCTCACATACACACTCAAACACACATTTGTACACGCACAAAATCAGTATATATATATATCATGTGAGAACTGTAGCTCAAAATGAGTAGCATGAGACAGAAATGACAAAACAAGGGGTATATCCTGATCTCGTCATCTGCCCAGTTTGATTTCACTAAAGTGCAACTCATTTTGAGATACGTTTTCACAAAGTTAGAAAAATTAATTCAAATAAACTAAAGAAATATACATTTAAATTACACAGCAACTGAAGAAAATGGTTACATCAAACCTTGTCCAAAACCAGGTCAGCAGCCTTGAGACATATACATGTTACCTCATGGCAAACATAAAGAGAGAGAGAGTGCAGAAGTATCAGAGGGTTATTTGTCTCTGATTCAGTCAATAAGATCTTGTGAAAGTTAACAGGACATTGGATGATAGAATAAAAAAATCTGGTTTTAGAGAAACTGAAAGGCACACATGAAAGATTTAAATAAAACTAAAACACCTTGAACTAAATAAGCAAAATGATATTGCTTAACTAAAAAAACAATATCATTATGGTTTCCATGGTTACTGAGATACAAGCCTTGGGTATGTCAACTCATCCTGTTATTCTCAGGTATCACAAAGCAACAAAACAAGGACAAAAATAAAACCTCATCACAGCGATAAGTCAGTCAGTATATTCCAAGAACCCGATTCAATCTTTAGCCCAAGATTTTCTCTAATCACCACCCCTATTTCATTCCAGATATCGCATCAGCAAGAACATGGGTTGTTGTTTTTTGCTGAAATTTTACAAATAAGCGATTAATTATATAAATCACAAAATAAACCAGCAGTGCATAAATGACTAAACTTGCCAAGAAGTAAAATCTCTTACCAAGTAGAACAACACACATCTTATTCATGTAAGTTTGAATAAGTTAACTATTCTGATATAAAAGTGACTTGAAATGTTAAATTGAGAACAAACTAAATGCAAATCATGTTAATGTATTGAGTTGATCAGTATCCAAGCTACAAACAAACTTCTTTTTCACATTGTATCTCACGTTTCAATGACTATTGATCAATTAAGTCATAAATCAATCCATTGAGGAATTATTGCTCTATTAAGTCACAAATCAATCCCTTGAGAAATGATGGTTCTAAGCAAAAAGTTATAACACACAGAGTAAAGCAGAACAAACCGTAATGGTTGTAAGTCAAAGGTTATCCAAGTTCCACACAAAATTCCCCTCCCACACCCTTTTTTACTGTAAAACTTCCATGTCCATCAATCAAGCCACACATTAGTAAAACCAACCATAAAGAGCAGACCAAACCAGAAAAATGAATGAATTTAATAAATCAAATTATTAAATTATTTCAATCTACAAAGATGTTATTGTCAGTAGTTAAGTGTAGGTAACCAACCAAATTTTCAAATAATTATAGCCTTCATTATTATTGGCGTGAGTTGTTATCCATGTCTCAAACCCAAAGTCTGTCTCTCCCTCTGACCTTGACATCTCGCAGAAAACGTTTATCATAGGATCACAGAGAGAGAGAGTAGACCAAGGATAGACCACAATTTGTTATTGCAATCAGTTGTGATTAAGGGTAAGATATTTGAGCCTAAAACGCTTTCTCCCAATACCCACACTCAACGCTCTCACCAAGGCCCGATAATACTCTCCATCTTGTGTTTGATGTACAATAAGTCAGGTCCATTCCTACATTTGCCTCATGATCATTATAAAACATGGCTGCTCGTTTGATGGGGATTTTAAGGCTCTCTCAACTCTATATAATATTTAGCACCTTGAAAGTAGAAAAAAACAACCCCAAACCATGTGGTCAGATTTATAGCAAAAGAACAGTAGGCTACATAATTTGGGTAGACATGTCCCTGAAGACTAAAACCAAATCCTGAGAATATCTAACCCCATCAGATCACTCAAAACCCTGAGCTTACAATATACATACACCTAAGTTGTTCTGGCACTAGAATCGCAACACATGTCTATCCATCCCTAGAGATAAATCCTACTAGCGCTAGCGGATATGTGTTAAGACAGTGTCAAGATGTTGAGTCGGGTGGTGTCTACCTCTGTTCTGCTGCAGTCATCCACCTGCCCAGCACCTAACATTCCCTCCCCCACTCAAAAACCTAAGCATATAATGTAGTCCAACACCTAAGTTCTGGCACTATGAAGGCATCAGTCTATCAATCACTTGAGATAATAATAACTCCTACAAGCAGATAAATGCTGAGACAGTTGTGGGGGGTAGGGAGTGGGGGGGTTTCGGATCTTGCAACCCTCAACCTGTGCTCCCCTAAGCCCCCAAATAACGCCCCCGGGGGGCGGCGAGAGCCCTATAGCACATGCACCTCATCCTCCTCGTCAATGTCCACCAGCTGGGCCTCCATCTCGTAGCTGACCACCGAGTGCTTGGCCAGGATACGCAGCAGTGGACGCAGCTTCAGCCACCACTGGTCTGTCGGGAGTCGCTTACTGGGGACGACGAGGAAGTGGAACAATCATACATATTCATGGCTTTATTGATCTCAGTGGGGAAATTGATCGTAATCATGATGATGGGAGGAGGTGACAATTAGTGACAAATTTCAATGGAATTTTTCACACAACTCATGGATAGGCATCGTAAATAACAAACAAGCCAAACTTAGCTGACTCTAGATTGATAAAATGATAACCTTTTACACTGTACAGGCCTGAATTTTCTTCAGGAGAAAAAAAAAAATTAAACGAAAGTGTGTAACAAAAGTGTTCATATTATTATGAAAATATGATGCATTTATGTTGTGCATATTCCAGGGAAGAAGATTCCGTTCAACTTACAATTCACTATTATATATTATAATTACCCAGTAGGAAATATTGTTTGAAACTTTTTACAAGCACTCAAACATCAATAACTCAAAAGATTTTTAAAAATCCCAACAAATTCTCCAAAGAAGAAGAAAAAAAAGGAAATGAGAAACTCGCTGTTGACTAGGAAATCTTAACACAAAATAGTAGAACTTATTTCAAATCTGCCTACTTCAGGCAGCACCATGCTTTTTAAAAAAAATTTCAATTTCATATAAAATAACTTAGAACTAAAACGGATGTCTATCTTCTGTTAGTTTATGTTGAGGAGACTACTCCGTAGAGTTGGCAGGTACGCATATGAGAACAGGCATCTAAGCCAGTGGTCTAATGGTTACACTCTCTGCCTCTCACTCTGAAGACGCAACTTCAGTTCCCGCATGGGAGTGAGCATCTGCACCTTTTTGCTGAGAACTGTCCATATCAGCCCCGATTGGCCCTCACTGGCAGGGTCGAAGTGGCCCGTCTCTTACGGTATTGCAAAGGGTATAAAAAAAAAAAAGCAACCAGACAGCAGTTTTTCCCACTCACTCAAAGTCTGTCAGCCTCGCCAGTTCCTCCACGGGGGAGAAGGTCAGATGTCTTTTCATCATGCCAAGTAGGACGATGGTGTCCTCAGGACCGGTGAACACACGACCTGTGTGGGGCGTAGAAAGGCACATCTTACGACACACTCATACAAATCACATACATACATAGGGCCATTGAGCTTGTTTTGGAATGATAACAGAATGGGGAAGCACACGTAATAGTACCGTGCTAGACATCTCTACACAGCAATGTAATAAGAAGCAGTGATCACTGGCTGTTGTGCTCCAACTGAATAGAAATTTCCCTCTCCATCCATCCATCCATGCCCTGGCCTCATCACTCCTCCCCTCCCCTTCCTCTCGCCTCATTACTGGATGAAGTAGAGAGTTAAGAGAGGATAAGCCACACACTGTTTCATCCGCACTCGACACCCATAGCATACCCCTCTCTTCACATGTGTACATGGCTCAGCATTGTGTTATTGATCAATTATCAACACTTCAGTTCATGTTGACATAGAGAGAAAAAAAGTCAACTTATGGGATGTAGATAGATATAGGAAGTAAAAGTGGGAAATTCCAATCAAATCATGTTGACTAAAGCCTAATGTCAAGTTAATAGAGGTCAAGATGTCAGGGTTTTCCTGTACTTGCTGACTGCCTCCAGAAAGGCAAAACATTGGATTGTGACTATTTCATTTCTCCACCTAATGTCAGCAGCTAAAAATTCTACTCAAATAAAAAAGTTGGTGAAAGCTGATTACGGATGATGTCATGTTTCTTCAAGACCATACAACCTTAAAAACCAACAGTGACAAAGGCAACCTAATATTGCAAATCTGGATAGGAAATCTGATTCATCCAGTTAATTACCAGGAAATGATCCCTCTCACTCCTTTCTTTTAAATAAAAAAAAAGCCCTGAAAAGGGACACTTTTGCTTCTGAAAGTGAAGACTTTGGAGACATAAGAGGGTTAGTTCCCGCTACAAAAGTAGTAGTTCCGTTCAAGGTAATCGGAGAGAGGAAAAAGTCTGATCTTATGTCTGGTGAGTAACGAGATGCTGTTGTAAACATCTCAATCCTGTACCGTAGTTCCTTCATAGTTAAAGAAAAAACTTTTAGACCATCCCTTGTATGTTTGAAACAAACTAAAAAAACAAAAGTATTGAACATGTAGCTAAAAGAAAAAAATGGCAGTGACTAATTATGTGTTAGATCAAAATTAACTATCATATTTTAGATTAAAATTATCTTCTATAAAATTACTAAACGTGTCAGCAAAAACCAACCATCACAAGGACAGCATAAACAACAGCTATTCAATTTACATTATCCCAGCACACTATAGCACCAGTTAGGACAGACTATGTCAAACCTTTCTCGTCAGTGTAAAATTCCACCATCTCAGCGAGCCACTCCACTCCCTTGGCGGCCATCTTGGTGCCGTAGTTCCTGTCGAAGGGCGAGGGGTAGCCTCCCTGCTGCATGTGTCCCAGGACGTTCATGCGTGTGGTGAACACGGGGTAACCTTCCTCGGAGAACAGCCGGTTGATGAAGTCTGTGGTGTAGTTGAGGTTTGCCTGCTCATTCCTGGGTCAAAGAAAATACAGAGGGGGAAAAATAGTTTATATTTGATAGATATCATATAGGACAAAGATGATTTGTTTGCTTTGTTGAGGTTTTAGAGCTTTGTTTGGTTAAGGTTTTACAGCACTATCAATGCTGTAAGGTCATTTTAGCGCCAGGAAATAGATTAGGATAACAGTAAAATATAGAAAAAAGTAGAAGGAGCAGACCACACCAGAGCACCCGCCAACCACCCATGGTGTTAGAGCATCAACAATACCGTACTGTCATTTCAGTTCCAGGACCGGCGTCTGTGGTGTAATGGTCAAGCTCTTCACCTATCATGCGGAAGACTTGAGTTTGATCCGATGTTTGGACAACCTTGCTTTACTGTTGGAATTTGTCCATCTTAGCTCCGTTTGGCCCCAACAGGCAGGGTTGAAATAGCCCGTCTCTTAAATGACCTTACAGTGTTACAAGGGATGCAAAACTGGCAACAAACCAAAATCAGTGCCAGAAAGTTTGGGTTGAATAACAAATTTGCTTTACATCTAATGTATGCTTCTGTGGAGCTAACATCGACATAGCCCAAGTGGTGACAATACTGATATTGCCGAAGGAGTTTCTGTGAGCTTTCTGAGATCTCTCCACTTCAACAGAACTTAAGTTTTGCATGGACCTTGTAACCAATACTTCTCTAAAAAAAACAAAAATCTGTGAAATGATATAAGAGAGAAGAAAGGTATAATAAAAGGTAAGATTTCCTTTATTTTTTGTCCAATCCTGTAACCTGATACCTATAAATTTTTTACGGCATTTTTCTTTTACCTTTCTTTCACCTTTTGTTCTACAAAGTATTAAATTCAGGTACTTGGTGTAGGTTTTGACAACCCTGTTTTTAGTGGAAAGGATGTTGAATTTGAAGTTTTACCAGAAGAGAAAATTAAATCGAATGCAGCCGTAGTAAACAAAAATGTAGTAGAGGCAAGGGTGGTTATCAACACGAGGAGGAGGTAATAGCTGTGAGAGAAGTAGTCAAGGTGGTAGTAGTGGCGGTGATAGCAAAATCTGTGATGGCAGTGATACCATTGTTTTTCAAATCTCAAAAATTTTTGTTTGTCACGTATACTACTATACAACACCATAGAAATATTTACATAAATACGAAGAGATTCACCACAAAACCCGTAATACGCTCAAGGGAAGAACCTGAGAAAACTGCAATGTACTGATCTCATTTAGCAATGGTGGTGAAGGAAAAATCTATGTTGTTGCCATGATTTACAAAGCGCATGAATTAAATTTTTATTTTTTCAGCCAAATGACTCTTGCCCATAATTAGTTAGTATAAGTAGCAGATTTCAATTTCTCATTATCCGTGTATAGCATATTTTGCAATGAAGCTCTTCATATTATGTAGATTCCACACATATATTTTCTTTAACCTTTAAGCAAACAGACCATGCAAGAAGTTTATATCAGCATAGAGAATGGCTTTTTGTCCATTCCAAGTGTGACTTTCTGCAAAACACTTTAACATCACATAAAATCTTTCTCTCATTGCTTTTTTTCTTTGTCGGGGGGAATGAACTTCCAGTCTCACTCTAAATAATCACATCATCGATGGTCTATTAACGTCATTTCACCACATTTATGCGCTGACTCACATACACACATAGGAAATGAGGTGTGACCAAACTTAAATGCCCAACCCTGCAATAATCTACTGACCCCTGGATGACAGGCCTTAGCACTGTTCATATAATGCTCTGTGTCTGGAGAGTTGGTGATAAAAACAACATTTTAGTTGGATGGAGGGCAAGCCATGAAAGCCTAGTCAATCTGCCAGGATTCAAACCTTTGACATTTGCATTTGTAGGCGAGTACTTTGCTTCTCGGTCACCGACCCCCCACCCCTGACATCTCATAAGTCACAGGTCTGACAAAACCCTCTGTTGCCAAGAAGAGATACCCTAACTACAGAGTAACCAGGGTGCTCTTAAGTTTTGAGATGTCTGAAATCTGAAAAAGAGATTTGTCACCCCCTTTAAATTAGTGATATCCACAGAATTAAATAATTAGTAGTCCACGGTGTCAAAATTAATCATTGTGCGCTACAAAACAACTTTTAGTCCTAAGCAGCAAACACTTGTAGCCACTCACCGAATTGTGCTGTGTACCCATACATTAGAGAAAGAAGGAGAAAAAAAAATTCAAACGCAGAGTTGCCAACTTCAAAACTAGTAATCAGCACTTAGAAAATACAGTTGAACCTGTCTAAGACGGAATCGAAAGGGAGTCAAATAAAGTTTCCGTCTTCCGAAGGTTCCGTCTTGGACA
>JAUKPP010271588.1:0-21163 GCA_032273245.1 Phyllaplysia taylori | reverse complement strand
AAACAGGTCAGTGGACGCTCCGCCTAATGAGTCTCTTCCTGGAAACAAACGTTACAATCTACAGCTATCTCGTATCTTGCTCACTAACACATGAATCATTATTGACCAACTGGGGTCCTTAGAATAGGAATTGATACAGGGAGAAAAACAGCTGACAAGGCTGGTTGAAATAAACAATAATCTCTATCAATGTAGAAACTGGTTGGTCTCAGTTGAGTTCTTGCTTCTGCTACGGTATTTTTTCGAGACAAAAATAAATGTGAGTTCAACCCATTGGCTGGAAATGTCCCACATTTGTTTCGCAACAGTTCGAAGATAGCCCAAGTCAGGCGGAGCGTCCACTCACATGTTTTGTAATTTGCAGGCCAGGCTCATATGTATATATCATATTTAGATGAGCCTGGCCTGCAAATGACAAAACAGGTCAGTGGACGCTCCGCCTACGAACTCTACTGACTTCACTTTTTAGTCTGGTTACCAGTTTTACGCCCCTGCAACACTGTAAGGTCATTTAAGAGACGCGCTACTTCGACGCTGCCGGTCAGGACCAACCCGGGGTGAGGGAAAAAATCCCAGCAGAAAAAAACCCAGATCGTCCGCGATCGGGGATCGAACTCGGGTCTTCCGCATGGCAGGTTAAGAGCCTAACCCTTACACCACAGCGCCGGTTTACTTTTTTTAAAAGTTAGTGCCGAGTGTCCTCATGTTTAGTTCCTCTTTTCTTTTTTGGTGGTTGTTTTTTTACCAAACGGCAGAAAATTCCTCATCGCAGTCTTCCACGGTGCCGGCTTGCTGTCCCCTTGGTCAGATAACACCTCGTCACATCGCGCTTCATGGCGGGAGGCGGAGCCCAGCACTCCATCCACACCCAGACTCGAACCCTGGGCTTCTAGCTCTAACCCACGGGCGCGGCTAACTTCTTGGCCCGGGCCCTGTTCATCCAGTTGGTTCGTGGCTCCTTCCTCCGCTTTCTCCCCCTCGTGCCTGAACACGGGCATTGCCAGGTTAATGACGGGCCCGGAAATGACCACCGTCCTCATGGGCACTGATGACTCTTTTTTCCCCTTCCTTCCTTTCTTGGCGTTTTGGTTCTCTTTCCAGACAGGCCTGGTGTAGATGTCCACCGCGATCTCGGGTGGAGGGAGGACAGATCTGCCTCGTGGACGGCACGGGGCTTCCTCCTGATGCGCCTGGTGTCGCTTCTGTGTCGACTGTTCTTGCTGATTTTGCAGCGTCGGATTTTGTTGCTGCTGTGGGCGAGCTTCTTGCGGGTGGTGATTTTGTTTCTGAATAAGACGATTTAGCTTTGGCTGCTGATGGCGATTTTGTTCCTGCTGCTGCTTTTGGTTAGTAAAACTCTGCTGTTCATGAATATTTGGTTTCTGCTGCTGATTTAATTGCTGTTGTTGCTGCTGATTTAATTGCTGTTGCTGCTGCTGATTTAATTGCTGTTGATTTTGCTGCTCCTGAAGATCTTGTTTTTGCCGCTGCTGTCTATTTAGTTGCTGTTGACTTTGTTGCTCCTGAAGATCTTGTTTTTGCCGCTGCTGTTTATCTAGTTGCTGCTTATCTAATTGTTGTTGTCGCTGTTTATTTAGTTGCTGCTGATTTTGCTGCTCCTGAAGATCTTGTTTTTGCCGCTGCTGCTTATTTAGTTGATGTTGTTGCTGCTCCTGAAGTTTTTGTGGCCGCTGCTGTTGGGCTTCGGATAAACTACGTGCAACACTTGAAGAAGACGTTGTGCCTTCATCTACGTTTTTGAAAGCCGAACTCGTGGAAATGTTGTCTACCGTATCATTACAGAACGCATGGTGGTTGCTGGCGGTGATCTCAAACTGCTCAGAAAAGCCCAAATGCACAGAGCCTGTACCAGTGGAACCATCATGTTTCTTTCTCGTGGCCGGTAACTGCCTATTGAGACCCTGATCTACTTTTTCTGTATGTTTAGAGCTATTGCACTCGGTTTTTGCATCCGCCAAATTCCCAGTAATACCCGGATGCACAGGGTCTGGACTTGTTTTACTTCGATCGCGTTTCGAAGATTTCCTCTCCTGCGCTTCCTCTCTGCTCTTTCGAGCATTGCTCTCCGTTCTAAAAGTGAAATGGTCGGATTCTGGTGGTGGTAAATCACACTGGCCAATATTATCTTGCCCTTCCGACTTGACAACCCCTTCGTCCGGACACGTTTGGACATTTTCAGCTGGTAAGACTTTATCACGGCTTGCCGCACGCTGTGACTTCTGTTCAACGAGAACTTTGTTTTCGATATCCAACGGAGAAGGCGAAGAGCTCTGAATTTGTTCACATGTGCCGGTGTTTGCTTTTCGGTATTCAGTACCAACCACACGAGGCACATCAAAGCCTAAACTTTGGCTTGCTGGAAGGGAGCAAATGCTGGAAGACGGTCCATTGACGGTGGGGATTCTGGTGGTCGAGCTTAGAAAGACATCGCTGACGTCTTGTTCGTTTTCATCGTCGAAGGCAGTCGCTACTTTACTGTTACTCGAACAGTCCAAATCAGACATGCTGCGAGCCATCTCTCGTAGATTTGGACACAACGACCCCTGGAGCAGCGGTGTCTCAAACTCCTCGCGGTTTTTGCTTCTTTTGCCGGCTACTCTGTCAGAACGTGAAGGCCACATGGCGTCCCGGGGGAGGCGTCCGCTAAGCAGGTCTTCAATGCGAGGATCGCAAGCGCCATCAAACCAGAGATGTTCCTCGGACACCAGCGAGGACTCCTCGTGGCTGTTTGAATTGAGGGTTGAGGCAGCTTCTCTCTGGTCCTGGTGTCCATCGTTCAGATGATGGGGGCCTGGCTTGCATTCTGCATTTTTAACATAACAAGGACTCCAGATCGCACCCACAACATAATTCTGTACGTCTCGTAAAGAGAAGGAACTTGCCATCGCACCTACGTTGCTAGGCACCTCATGAGCTAAACTGGTCTTTTCAATACCAGATGTGGCCTGTAGCGTCGACGCTTCTGTAACTAAATCTACCTGCGTGAAGTCGATGATTTCTTTTTGACTTGATGCCGCTTCCTGACAGGAGCCGGCCGGTGGCGTAGATCGATTGCTGTCAAAAGTCCTTGAGACTGCAGCATCAGGAATGCCGTCTCTACATTTATGAAGCTTTTGATTCTTAAATTTTTCTGGTAACACGCAACTCGACAAAGCGGGTTGAATGCTGTGACCAGTTTCTGTGACTGAATCATACATAATATCGTCTCTGCCATCATGCAAGTTTTTATTTCTAAATCTTTCTTTTGACCAGCAAGTCAACAAGGTAGCTCGATTGCTGTCACGAGCTTCTGCGACTGGACCAAAAGGAATGGCGCCCTTACAATATTGCAAGTTTGTATTCCTCAGTCTTTCTTTGCATGAGCCAGCCGGAACTATAGATCGGTTACTATCAGTTTCTGCGGCTGAAGAATATGAATCGTCGCCTTTAAAATCTTGCAAGATTTTATTCCTAAATTGTTCCGTCGTGGACTTTTTGGACCTACAGTCCAAGGATTCCAAACCAAGACGTTTTAGATCACTGGATGAGTTTAGAATTGTTCTTGCAGCCTTTCTTCTTTCCTTTGCAGACATTGCATTGAAATCTTTAAGTCCTGCATCATCTGATGACAAGTAGGAAGTTTTCTTGTCATCATTACTACGATCGGTGCACGCAAGTGCACAGGGAAGTGACCCCATCTCGTCTTTTGATTTTCTGTTTTGTAGAGTGGATGGCCAAAACTCTTCTGCTGTTAGGTTGTCACTGGAGAATTTCCGTGAGTCCAGAGACGTGTTGAGAGCTGCACAGTCGTGGCCGCTACTGGAATAATCTGAAATCTTACACGTAGCCTCTCGAGGTGATACGTCTGCATTGAACAATTTAGTTTCCATTCTTTGCGTGTGGGCATCGAGCATTTTAAATTGACTTCTTCCGGTCTTTGCCGGAGTAAACGCTACTGTGTCGCATGTGTTCGCCTCTCGTCTCTCATGAGGGCGGGGACTTTTCCTTCCACCTATCCCTCCTATGTGTGCATCAAATCTATCGACTGCTACATCTTGTACACTGATAGCACCGGCAGATGCAGAATTTGTGCTCTCCATTTTTGGGCTACTGGCTCTTGAACATTCTTTTACATCTCTCTCGAAGCGGGAGAGAGATATTCTACGGCTATCATGGTTTCCTTTCATACCAAGGTATGAACCTGCGTTCCCTCCATTTGACCTCCAATTTGGAAAAGGTTGTTGAATTAACCGATCATTTGAATGTTCTTTTTGATGAGCATAAAAATCTAACTCTGCTTGTTCGTTCTCGTTACAGTATTCATTCTCTTTTACGTTTGCAACACGAGTCTTTCTACTTTGGTCACGCTTTCTAAACGGAGCGAAATCAATCGTATTTGAAGAATCGTCCTTATCATATGTCTTACGGCACCTTGAAAGGGGTGACTCTTTGGCATTTCTCTCAAAGCTAGAGGAAGTTATTTGATCTCTTTCATGTTTTTCAGTCATACGAAGGGTTAAGCCCGAGTTTCCTTCATTTTGACTCCAGTCTGATGTACGAATTGATTGGCTATATGGGGAGATAACTGTTTTTGATGAAATGTCGTTAAAACAGCTCGAGGTTAAATGCTTTGCATCGACCGAGGTACTTTCACTTTCTGCTCCTTTTGGGCTACAATCAAAATTCCACTCATTTGATCCAACGCTTGGCAAACGGCAACGTTTGTCACCGTGGCGAAGACCGGTAGATAAATTAAAGGTTGTCTTGCCGCCTGGGATACATTTTTTTCTCGTTGCGGTGACAGTTGAGGTGAAGAGGTCGCCCTTATCTCTGTTTTCCCACGTAGCAGATACTTGAGGTTTCTGGTTGCTTCGTATAGAAGCATCTGCTTCAGGGACGAAAAATGAACTTTTTGATTCAGTTGTGAAAGAATTTTCATCTCTTTTAATGGGTGAGAATTTTCTCGGGGGCAACCCTGTAGATCTGGGTGAGGGGAAAGCCTTTTTCGATGGAGGATTTGTGTATGGAGGTTTCTTGAAGGCATTGCTATCAGCACACAAAGGCTGAGATCCCGACGTGCTGTGAATTTCAGAATGGTCAGCAGTTTTCAACTCCTTTGAGCTCCCACTTTCCAATTCCAACGTATCCACTTGTCGACCTCTAAACTGCACTTTGGGAGAAGGCGAGGAGATGGTCTTTTTCGGTGACGCAATCATAGTTTTGCTGCCAAGCTCTATACCACTGATGATCTCTTTGACAGACCTTATCCCGTCCAATACGATGTCTTGGGATGACTCAGGCCCTTTGGCGCTGTGCAGAGTTTGCGTTATGGCCCCTCCCAACCTCGTGGCTTTTGTGGGATGATGGGTGTGCTTTCCCTTGTCCACAGACTGAGCGGCCGAGGACTCCGGGTGTGCTCCAGAAAACGGATCTTTGATTTTTCTCAAGTGATTCGCATCGGCTTCAAGCTTGGGTTTGGTCGAATTGTCTCTCGTACACAGTGGCCCGTTCTTCAGTGGGGGTTTCTGTGGCCTTCGATAAGCTTTTTCCAGGCCAGATGTTGTGAAGATTTGGGTGGCGGCGGTTGCTGCTGTTGTCTTTGAGAATGCCACATCTTTTGGAGAGATCGGTCTTGGGATGTCCCGTACAGGCGCGCATTCCGTGCTAGACCTTGTTTCTAAAGTACTTTTTGTAGTCTCTTCTTCTCCGGTGTGACTGGCGTCAGCTTCTTTTATAGACGTATGCTCAGCTGCACTGTGCTTTATAGGGATTGCCGATTCAAGCACTTTTTCATTCTTGGCACACGTCTGCGGTAAAACGCTCGCCTCGACTTGGTTTCTTGTCGGGAACGTTTCCTCGACATCTTTCAACATGGTCTTCAACTTAATGATGAGCCTGTCTACCTCTGTTGCCTTTTCCTCTCCCCTGCCTGCTGCTCGCTCTTGAGTTTCATTTATCTGAGTGGGGGTGTTTTCCTCAACTAATTTGTTTGCAACCTTGCCGTTGTCTTGACCATCTTCTTTTCTCGTAGCTGGAGGACCAGGTTTTGGTGGTTTTGTCCTAAAAATGCCGTCGGGATTGACACAGCTCTGCTGCTTTTCAGACGAATCCGTCAAGGGAGAAGGAGTTCTTAAACTGTTGCTTTCATTTTTCTCCGCAGATTTGCTTAAACCACCTCTGGGTGAAGTCAAGGTTGTGAAACCACCGGACATAATTTGCTCTTTCGAAGAGTCAACGGGTACTGGTTTCGCGCCGACCTCTGATTTAGAAGCAAATTCTAAATGATTGCATCCTCTTCCCCGAGGCTCTGTGGCTTCTTGTTTTACAGTCGGAGGATGTTTAGGTACCTCTCCCTCATTGGATGCCGCCTTTTTATTTGAAGAATCGCCCACCCCTAGAGAAGCTCCACATGCGCAGGTATTTACAACGCCAGAGCCATGGTCGCGTTTGGTAAGGATTTGTTCCGGACAGCGCTCAGGATTTCGACTCACATTGGTAGTTGGTGATATATTAGGCGATCTCGCTTCTCTAACAGAAATTTCTTTGACAAGAACAGGATTTCTCGTCTTTGGATCTTCTATCATTTTACAAGTTTGATCATGTTTCGCATGGCCTCTTACCTCTTTCTCCTCGTCAACAAAATTTGCCTTTTCCCCAGGAACTAGAACTTCCGACCCGTTATGGCCTTGAGTGGCATGCTCATTGTGTGGTGAATTCTTGGGGCAAATATTAATGGAAGAATGTGTTTGGGACAGAATGTTCGAATTACCTTCTGTTGTTCTCCCAGAAAGAGACAGTCTGTACGAACGCATTAGCGACTCATATCGCTTTTTGCACATGTGGCACGCCTCATAGCTTTTTTCAAGCTTGGATATTTTCTTCCACAGCGACTTAGATTCCTTCGATAGGACCAGATCGAGGCTACCAAAGTCGCATTTCATTGAAGACGATGTGGATACGTCGGACTCGTCTTTATCTCGACCTTCTCTGTGTTGAGGAGATAGCGATGTGCCTGACAGAGCATTCAAAGTGAAGAGCGCGTGTCTGATTCCCTTATTTCCGGAAGAAGGAGACGTCTGACACGTGTTCAATACTGGACAAGGCCCTAGCGAACCTGCTTCAATATGTTTGTCTGCGGTTTGATGAAACGACTCATGTTCTCCGGTATCCCTTTTAGCTCGTTCCTTGCCATTCGGTGGGATATTTGAGCAACACTGCATGTTTGTCAAACGTGAGCCCTGGTGTGGGTGTCTTTTAATCCCATCTCTAGAGCTGTCCTGGGAGTCGTTATTTTCCTCTGGGCACATCTCCTTACTGTAGTCCTCTCCCAGGGAAAATTGAATCCGCGCAGGGCACGTTTTCAAAGTCCGTCTTTCATCTTTAAAAGCTTCATTTAATGTATTTCTGTGGTACATTGCGGATATGACTTTAGACGTTATTGCTCTTGAAAGATATAAATTGGGCATGCACGCGACTGGAGTCTCATTGCAATCTTCTGCTTTCTCCGGCTTCCCGATTGGGGAACTGAAAACATTATCGGCAGTTGCAGCTCCATCTCCCGAATACTTGACATCCGGATCTTGTTCCCGTTTGAAGAAACTGTTTGGAGACAAGCATGGGTGACAAGGAACCTTGAGAACCGCGCTAGAGGCTTCACGTATATTCCCCGGCTGTTTCCCTGGATGCAAGCTGTGGGAGAACGGGATAGAATCGTCTACCACCGAGCTGGAACGGATTGGTAGAAACCCGGAATTCTTTTTTGAAATTACACATTTGTTGCCGCACTGGGGTATTGCTGTCCCAATATTATTGACAGGAGTGTCTACTAATTTATTTTTCAAAGCGCCAGATGGCCTAAACGCTGCTTGGTCATCTTGACCAGTTAAACAATCCTTTGTGGGGACTGAAGTGTTCGATTTCTTTCGTGAACTTTGTTGCTCAAATTCCCCGAGGATTTTCGCCACGCTTTCTTCGAAAACTTTCTGAATGCAATCCTTAAAGACACCAGGGATAGCTTCCTCTTCGATACAAGGCTCTGGGCCTGTCTGTACCTCAGCTGCTTTTGTGCGCGGTTCCTTTATCGCCTCTAAGCGATGGCCCCCGTCTATGCTGATACTTGTGCAGTTATCGCGAAATAAAACTTCCTGATCGGATGGCGCGCTCGGCTGTAGCAACCCTCTCGTCATAGTCTGACTTCGCTTGTTGCCGAGAGGTGGACAATTTGGGTGATAGTCTCGCTGCAGTCTTCGCTCTCGCGCATCCTTATATCGCGCTAAAGGCGTTTTCTGTCCCTTAGGGACACACCAATCAATCACACCAGATGAACGGGTTGACATTTGTGAATTCTGAATTTCAGATGTTAAAGAGAGTGACCTGTGAGATTCGCTGTCTGACTCCTCCAGTTCTGAGGCTTGGAGATCTGTGGTCAAACTGATCAGCTCTTCACATGTGTTGAGGTCACAGTCATCAGACTTAAAGTTGTCCTCTTTATCATCGTCTACATTAATGTCCAAATTTTTATCAATGAAGTCTGTGGATAGATCGGACATTGGAGTAGAATCCACGAGCTCGCGATCAGATTTACTCTTGTCCACAGAATAAAATTCGTGCAGATTACACAGCGATGTTGACTTCTCAGACTCCATGTTTCTCACCACGTTTTCGCTTGGATTTGTGGGATAGTCAAAGTCCCAAGCTTCTGAACACTGGCATCGTTGCACAGGGCACTGATTAAACGCATATCTTCGCCGCTCGTGGTGCCAACAGCATCCTCTGGTTTTACCAGAGTGTGGGCAGAGATAGGATGTGTTATGCGATCTACCACAACCCCTGTCAAGATTCTGTCGTCGCCAGAACATCTGAGACTGGTGTCCTCGAGATGGCTTCGAGATGCGAGGACCGAAAGGTCGATCGTCGTAGCGCATAAAGCTCGGATCCTCCCGATCGCAAGGCACAGGGCTCACGTATCCGCGTCTCAAGAAAGGTCTGTTACTGTAGAACTTTTGTTCCCGTGGACAGGAAGGATACTTTGGCCTTCCCCGCGCGGACAGAAATGGTCTGAAGGGTGGCGAATATGAAGAGGTCGGGTTCCATGTTGGCTGCAGGGGTACAGAAGCTTGGCGCGTGCTATCGGCACTCCTCTCCAGCTTCTCTTGGCTAAAGAACGTGAATGTGTCCATATCAAGGTACTCATGGTCCACTGTTTCAGTCTCCTCGTTGGGGAGTTGTTTAATAAGAAAAATAATTTCCGTCTTGCCAGAGTCCTCGTTGCCACAATGTCCGCCCAAAAGTAGCTCTTCAAAGTATGGCCCAGCATCCTCTATCCCCCTGTCATCAGTGTCGGTAGCACTGGTCTGCTTGTCTTTTGACTTCATTCGATGGGCCTGCATCTGTTCGTTCTCCAGCCGTTGTGAGCCACTGGTTTTACAAATCAGCTCTGGGGCGTCAGATATCCCTGCCGCCTGTGCCTGCACTGGGTCATTCGAGCAGGATTCCACACAGACGATAGTTTCACGGGCAACTGGTTCAAAAGGCAACACAACAGGAGTCTGGGATGTCTCGGCTATTGCATGTTCTATCATTCTTGCCAATTGCCGAGGATTGAATGAAAAGGACGAGCCAAATGGCAAGGGTACATTCTCCGACCAATTTGCAAACAAACTTGGGGCATCTCGTCCGAAGGTTTGGCCACAGGATTCCCTGAGACATGTTTGAAATTGCTCAATAAATTGGTGACGGTTTTCTTTGTGACGTGAACTGTCTATTGATTCTTGATCAAGATCAGACGTCTCACTTTCAATGGTTTCTGTTGATTTGTCCGAAGATACTTTGGAGAGGCTTCGATTTTCAAAGATTCTGTCGGAGTTCATTACTGAGGTACCTTCTTCCGCTTTTGAAAGCTTTGATGCGTTTTTCTGAAATCCCCCACAGTATGTTTTAATTGGGTTTGAAATGCCCGTGCGAAAAAGTTTTCTTTTCGATAGAACTGAACATCCTAACCGTTTCACTTTAGAAAGTTTCTTGGGCGTATCGAACTTTTTCTTCACGCTTAGTTTTGAGTTATTCTGGAAGATATTCAACATTTGCACGAAGTTCGAGGTAAGATCAACCATCATGTCCAGCATTCTACGTTCGGGACTGAACTTTGAAACGCTCATTTCTTCGATCTTGGGGTCTGCAGTTGATGAATTTTGAATCCTTGACGCTACCAGGGTTGATGGTAGAAGTGACCTCGTATTGACATTTTCACCTTCAGTGACGTTAAGATTTTCGGTATCCTCTTGAACATCACCCTCACGGCCGCTCTGTGATAGTCTTACGTCACTCGTGTGGGTCTCATGTACCAACTGTTGGGCCACAACGTCCAGAGCAGATTGCTTTGTAGAATGTGTTTCATCATTGCGCAGTGTTTCTGACTCGGTCTCTTCCGAAGACAGATACTGGAAAAGGGGTATCTTTTCCTCGTCGTTGCTGAAATCAGAGTTGTCGGTTTGCTCCAATGGGAGAGACATGCTGCACGTGGGTGAAGCGTACGATGACGTAAGGGAGATTAGCTTGTCAGGTTGTTTTGACGTGACGCCATGACACCATTTACCGGTGGTTTGTCTGTTTGAGATGTCGACAACCTCTGGTCGCTCATGTGTGTTCTCAATCGAGGACCCGAAAACTTTGTCGATCTCCTCGACTGGGAAGTGACAAGCTGGAGGTGGAGATGTGCTCGTGCTATAACAGAAATAATTACTGACGACATCGTCATCAAGGAACCAATCAATTCTGTCCTTGCAATTAAAAATCGCTATCCCGTCCTCGCTGTAAACAGTATTTCTTTGATCATGTTTCGTTTGATAGCTGCATGGCACAACGCGAGTTCCCGGCGTCAGGCTTGGTTGGTCAGGGGAGCTAAGATGGCCGTTTTCCTCTGTGCTGCTGGTCAACGACAGTGCTGAGCTGAGCGTATTCTCGGTGAGTACAATGAGATCATTGGGAGATTTGAGCCGCTTGTATTGACCTGTACGTAAACACGACGTTTGGACTCGACCTTTTGCTTCGTCGCAACAAGTTTTTGCTTTTTGGGGCCGGAGAATTCCGTCATGCACGTAGAATGGAGGCGAGGTATGGGCATGTGTTCGCAACGGCTCTGGGGATAAAATCTGGTTCGTCCTTTTTAAGCTATCTTCACAGCGAAAACAAGTTGTTACGTCGCTTTTCATCTTGCAAAGTGTGTCGCCTGAGTGACTCTCAGAAAGAAAAACTCTCTCTGAGACATGAGTGGCAATCAGCGACTCAGCTATTGTAGGGTCGGGTGAAATCTTCTTTGCACTAGCACGCGGGGCCTTCTTGAGGCACATGCAGCAATGGCAGACAGTGCGAGGACCATCCTCGTCTGTCATAACTTTTCTCGAGGAACCCATCAATAGCCCACGAGATGCCTTGGACCTAATATACACGGACTCCTCAGAGAAATCATCGCCGCCAAATTTTGTTTCAGACTGCGGTATCCTATTTGTTTTGTCTGAGGCCGTACGATTTTTCCCTCGAGCTCCAAGTAAATCGGATGAAAAATCCGGACCGTCGCTTGGTCCGGATACATTTCTCAAGTTCATCTCACATAAAGGTGACTCAGAAATGTTACCAGGGTGTATCGACAGTGGTTTCTTAGGCGGAGAACCGCTTGTCCAGAACATATACTGTTTTGGGGAGTTGTTTTGGCACGAATTAATGAACTGGTTCAGGTTCTCTATTGCCTTCATGTGAATCAAGAAGTCTTTATCGCTCTGAGAGCGAGGGTTTCTGGACACACACTGAGCACTGCCGCCAGTCGGGGCTGATACTTGGATCGGGTGCTTCTTGAGGATCCTGGGCTGTGCGCTGCCACACTTTGGTGTCTGCCTGGTGGTGGGATGTCCACTATGGGCTTTGTTTTGGTCTGTTCCGGAATGCTTCTCGTGTGGGGCTAACCCTGACGCGGGGTGTTGCACCTCGTTCGTGCTCTGTACCACAGGATTATGATGAATCTGAGCTTTCTGAACATCAGGGTCCATTGCTTCAACATTCTGCGTCATCAAATTTGAAAATATTGAACTTACAGGCTCTTCCTGTACAACTGAAGGTTTTGTTGCACCGATATGAGTACTTGCACTATCAATACACTTTGATGTATTCGGTGGAGAGGCATCCTTCAGTTCTCTCCATGTACAGACATCTTGCTCGGCTTCAGACACGCAGTCGTGCAGATTGATATCTTCTATCTTGGCGTCTCCGGGTTTCCATTCCAACGCGCTTTTTTCTTTTCCAAAAGTTCTGAGCTCAGACACATTTAAGGTACACTCGGTTTCAAGAGGGCTTAGAGATCGGTGACACGTGTGAGTAGATATGCTTTCTTTGGTACTGTGGTAGTTGTTGTCTTTATGTACACTGTCTATTTGACTAGAGGATGCGGTGACAGGACACTCAGTGGTTAAACAATCACTCTCACTCACTAGGCAACTTACCTGAGCATACGTTTTGTAACCCACTGTCGGCCCAGTATCAATAGGTGCATCCGTGAATATCGGATCTGTTTGTCGCTCGAAGAAAGACAGATCACAAACTTCTTCTTTCTGTTCCTCTCCTTTGACTGGTGACTCGAGGGTGTCTATCTTCTCTCCTTCATGCTCTTCACGACTCTCAACCGCGTCAGCGGCTTTGTCCTGGCTTAAGTTACTGACAGAGCTGGTCACTCTGGTGGATTCCTCTGGCGTTGCGATATGTCTCGTTCCAGAAAGAGTCTTGAGGACAGACTTAAGTCTTAAATCTCGCGACGACCACTGCGACAGGCGACGTTTGGCCACTTCCCTCATGTCAGTGGAGTATCCGATATCACTGGGAAATATAAAATCTTGCGTCATAGGGCCGATTTCTTCGCACGTGTTATCGAAGGAAGTAGGCGCATCCCAATTTAATCCAGGGTTCTGCCATAGTAAATGTGATATATTAACATCACAGTCTTTGTGGGCAGGTAACTGAGTTCTACCCCGAAGATCCAAATCATTATTCTGTACGGTTTTATCCGACACATCCAATCTTCCAGAGTAGGCTCCGCTGAATTTTGAGGAAAGATTTTTATAACTTTCAGGTTTATAAGGATCGCAAGGAAATGAACCCATTGCAAGTTCACCCTTGTCTTCCTCACAGCCAACAAAGTGGCTTTGGGATAATTCAAACGTGCCGTCAGAGACTATGAATGAAGCGGAGCAGTCGTCGCTGCTCTGTGTCTGGCACGACTCGTCCATTACTGTGTCCATTGTTTGGTGTGTACCACCCACCATGTTGTCCAGGGCATTTCTGAGAGAATCGGACGTCTTCGTCCCTGAAATATCAACGTGGTCTTCGTTCAACAGAGAAGGAAAACGTGATCGTTTGTCCTCCTCATGATGTGCCAGCTGGGATGTGGCGCGAAATGTAGGCACATGTGTCTGCTCATAAGCCCTCTGTTTTGCTCGTGTAAGATCAACTTTGTTTGCGTTCTGTCTTGAGTATCCGATAAGTTCACACTCTTGGGAACCGACTGAGGAAACATTGGATGGGGTGCCGTGTAAGAGGTTGCCGGTACTGCCCACGATATACTCGTGGGAGTCAACACGACAACCAGTAAAAGTTTGCGTGTCATTTGGTGGGTATTCCTGTTGCGACGGACATAAAATATTGAAGAAACTTGTGCTGTTTTCCTCAGCTATCTTTTTGCTTCTATCCATACTGCTGATATCTGTCTCTTTAACGTTTAAGAAGAAATCACTACCTTTGTTCTCTGTTGGAATTTTGCCGACGTCCACATCAACTGCACGGTCGGAGAGGATCATAGCCTCTTGCTCTTTATATTTCATTTTGTCACGCTGAATACGGGAAACGGCACCGTCGATCTTTTCCGAGCCCAGCGGTATGGAAGCGCTGTTTTTCGCCGTTTCAGGCATTGTGCTCTGGTGTGAAAGCAATCTGCTTTCGTTCAGTTCCTCTTTTTGCATCTTACTGCAGGTCATCACAGGCTCACGATCTTCTTTAGTCCCAGTCAGTATTTGACTTGGGTTATTTGGTCGTTTTTCATGCTTTGCTACATTAATCATCGAGGCAGTTAGGCTTGTATTTTCTGTAATGCACCACTCAGAGACTATTCGGCATTCGGAAGCACTGGAAGCTACATCTCTATTCTCGTTTTCTTGGCCCGTGTCGGATCTTGCTTCGGGAAGCTCGGTTGAACACGTTTCATCTTCATTGCCGCCGCAACTTTTGATAGCCTTCATATTTTTTATTACTGGGAATGAGCGATCTAGGGTCGATCCTTTCTCAGTAGTGACGAGTGAAATGGCTTGGGCTTCGTCAGTTGAAGTCTCCTTGGCCTCAGAACCATCCGGGGAGCAGGAGACGGAACAGACGCTGGATTCTCGAATGATCATCTCACACGTCTTGGCCACTGTTTTCTTCCTCAACGCCTGCAAGCTCTCCGCGTCAGAGGTCTCAGATTCATCTTTTTGCTTTTGTTCACAGCTTGCAGCCCCAGCATCCGGCGAGTTCTCACCTGCTGACTTGCACTCCTTGACACCAGTGAGTTCTTCACACACACAACCGCTGATTGCTGACGTTCGGTCTTCTTGGTCGGTTGCTGTTTGTGGGCAAGTGTCCTGCCTAGCGAGTGACATGACAATCTTTATTTCTGTCACACCAACCGGCACATCTTTGGCAACATATCCTACCCTGGTGACGTCAGCGTTGTCACACGGAGTTTCACGGGGTATGATCGAGAGATCCGAGGACGGAACTGCGGTGGCCACTATAGACTGCGGACACTTTACCGCCGATGAGTTGAGTGTAGCAACTTCCACTTTTGCCTCAGAGATTTGTGATCTGAGAGAAGGGTTCGCCGAGTCCTTACCAGCACTAAATTTAGCATCACGTGAGTCAGCAGACTCTGTCCACATTTTTTCTAGTGGTTTTGACAAGTTGGACACATCTTGTTTAGCCTGAACTTTGACGGGTGACCCAATCTCTGGTGTACGCGCAACCGCGCGACAGAGATCGGTATCACTGAAAGCTTGTCTTCGGCCTCTATGCCTGAGAGAGATGGGCTCATTTCTGCCAGGGACGTCGCGCTTTTCTAAGGTAAAGCTGCTGTGTGTGAAACTTGGCGGGCTTACCCAATCGTTCCGTTGGGAGTGTCTATCAAAGCTGAGATTCTTTCCGTTGGACAAGCCGCGGGTTCTGATAGGTGGGACTAGATAACATTTGTGTACTGCAGGCGCGGACATGTTTTGCTGAGGCGTGTCCTGAGAACTGGGACAAGGAGACAATGTCGTCGTTTCAGACAACGACACTTTTTTGCTAATTCTTGATGAGGATGGCAAAGCTGCGGGCAATATTGTGGATTTCGACCAGAGCGCGGGTCCCGCCGTTTTCACTGCATCTCCTAGAGAATTTTTCTTGATGAAACGCGAGGTTTTCACCTTGACCGGCAAAGCGTTTGAAGTTTGCACGTAGTCTATGGTGGACACGTGGCGTCGCGGTATCAATGCTCTAGATGCAGTGCACCTGCCAAATGGACTTGCGTCTGGTAGCTTGTTGGCTGAACATTTTTTCTCTACGCTATGAGGAGGTATAGCCTGGTTGGGATAGGTCACAATCGGCGGCGTCACTGGCTGTATTGGATTTGAATCCTGAGGAAAGTGTGTCGAGTGATGTGCATTTGCAGACATTCTTAAATGGCGATAGTCGGTAGCTGTGGTCGTATGCCCAAGCTCTGCTTGTGACAACGTGGTATTTCTTTGATTCTCTGGCTCGTTCCCATAAGGGAGGTAAGCTGCCGTATTTGGGTTGTTTCCCATCTGTTCTGGCCTGTGTCTGAGCTCCTGCATACTTCTAAACCCAGGTGGTAAATTTTTGATGTGATGTGGCGCGAACATTTGGTTGGTAGGGTGAAAGTCTGGAGGTAAGGATTGTCCCGAAGTACTTCTCTTCACCAGCGTGCTGGGTTTGCTTCTCGGAAACACACGGACAGGTCCGGCCGTCTCGGGCCCGCCAGGCTGGCTTACGCTATTGGCACTCAAAGACTTTCTTTGTACATTAGGGAACGCGCCGACTGTCGGGGAGGGAGCACGCAACTGTGTTGGATCTCTCCGCGGCGAATTAGGTTGCTTGATGGCCGGTAACGACTTTTCTATTTTGGGGATGCCTTCTATTCCACAAGGTAATTTTATTGATCGATCAGAAAAATTACGAGCAGGGAGCGAACTCGACAGTTTTTTCTCATTCCGTGAACCCAGGCGCAACAGACTTTGCCAGTTGGTTACGGAAGTTGACGATGGTCGGCGTTTTACTCCTAGGTTCAAAGTCTTTGAGTTTTGCAAATGCTGAGCAATGGAGTCGATATATTGGTTGACGTCACATAGGACACCATCCCCAACAGGCAGAGAGTCTGTCTCAACTACACATTTTCCGTTTCTGTTTTCACTCGCTTTCGAAGAAAGCACTTTGGCTTGCTTTCCTGTCCCCTTTCCCCTGCCAACAGAATTGGCTGGATCGCGCTTTTTGGAAGAAAAACGAGAGTCATTCCTGAAAGTGCCAAAGGGCATTCTGAACGCATCAATGAAGACACCCTTCAGCGACGAGCATCTTTTGAGTTTTTTCCCGTATTCCCCTTCTTGCGCGCCTTCTTTTGATGGGCTCCTTTGGGCCCTCGTTTGACCGAAATCTGTTGGCGATCGTTTACGAGTATGGTCACTAGATGTAGCACGAGGCAGAAGCGGCTTACAACTTCGTTGTGATTCCGAAACGGATTTTCTGTCGGCGTTTAGCATCAAGTTTCTGTGGGTCTGAGACATGCTTGATTTTTTTGCCGGTGCTGAACTTTTGGCTTTTTTCGGAGCCAGGTAAGGCCCCGTACGAGAGGAAATTGATTGCGCTCGAGGTGGCTGTATTGTTTGAGACTCTGCCTCCTTACACGCGGAACAGTCCGATTTCTGACTGCCATTGTCTCTGATCGCGTCAGAAGTTTCACGTCCTCCTGCAACATTTTCGGGAGTCTTGGAATCCTTCGCGGTTGCATTCGATGACGTGCAGAAGTTTAGCTCCGAAAATATCTTCTGATAACTTTTGATTATATCGTCTACCGAGATGTCATTGCTTTGCTCCAGGAGGGTAAGAGCTTCTGGCTTCTTACGGTTTCTGCTTTTGAAAAAATTTCCCAAAGCCTGGGCAGCTCTAGCGGTCGGTGACTTGAGAATGTTTCGGTACAGCTCCAGGTAACCGATTGTCTTGTCACTACTGCTAGAATCACTCTTACAGACGGCGCCCTGCTCTTTCTGATCCCTCTGAAGGCTCGCCTTAGGGAGGTTCTTGTCTTCTACACTAGCTTTGAGAACTGGCGACGCCCCCTTTTGTTTTTCCGGAGAGCCACTTCCACTGTGATCGGGTGAACGCCCCACGTTCTCTTGTCTACACACTGAGGCAGGGCTGGGGCTGAATTTCTGTCCCAGCTCGTTAAGATATCGTGTTCCGAAACTCTGCGAGGTTTCCGATGTATTAGATTGACCAACCAAAAGCTTCTTCTGATTGGGTGAGATTTTGCTTTCTCTGCTTTCTTCACCTTGACATGAAAATGATACTCTACTGTTTGGTCTCCCTAATCTCTGCCCCTCCGTATCATTCCTTTCCCTGGCGTTATCAGTTTGATGTACTTTGATTTGGTGGGATTCTCTTTCGGACGCAGACGGTGTAGGAACTCGTGGTGGTCGATCAGGGTATTGGGAAGACAGAGTGGATTCCGCTGGTGTGTGTGGGGTAAGTTTTTCAGCGCAGCTTGGTTTTGAATACTCTGACTTCGAGTAGAACGTAGACGGATTCTCTAGGTCGTGTGAAGCATTGTTGGTCGGCTCACTGTTATAGTCACTGGACTGAGCTTCTTTCATTGCCTTCTGTTGTCTCAAACCTTCAAAGGAAACACGGCCCGGCTGAGAGGGTGATGAGCGAGAACTGGCTCTTGACTTTTGCTGGGTTTTAGTCATTCTCTGCTTGTGCCTTTCCATCTGGTCTTTGATTCTACGATATGAGCACACCCTGGACCTTGATGGAGATATGTGAGGCTGGAAGTAGCATGGCGAATGTTTCCTGGCCGTCTGACCTCGCTTTGTCGGCGTCCGCCTCTTCTTCACAACAATGCTGTCACTTGTTCCCTCTGGCGAAGACTCGCGTTCCAAATTCTTTTTTCTCTTCAGCAGGATTGCAAGGGCTGTTTCTTTATAGGACTCGATTTCCTCCGCTGATAACGTAGGGTAAGAGAGTACTCGGCTGGTTCCAGCAGATTTCAACGATGGCGTAATTGAAAGCACAGGTTTGCTGCAATCGTCAAAAGTGTCCTGAGAGATGGTTTTAGAGGAGAGCTCCTCACTCCGGACTCGCGGCTCCGGCTTTGACACCGTTGTCGTCGTGCTTGTGTAGGAATTGTTCACAGAGTTTTCCTCCGGCACTGAAGCCACTAACACGGGCACTTCCGTCTCCTCCCTCATCTCTGCAAGCTCACGTGGTACCATAGATAAAAAATCCTGCTTACCTCCCAGCTTAATCGATGCAGTCCGAGGTGGTCCGGCATAGGCCGTATATCCTTCCTTGGCGCCGCCGTCCGTCATTTGCTCCAAAGGGAGGCAATTCTGACAAAAACCAAGGCTGGATGAGATTGGACACTTAAAACTAGTCTTACTATTTGATGTGGTAAATCCGTCTCCGCATCCTGTTTTGGTTCTTTTTACATTTGTGTCGCCTTCCAACTCTTCATCGTCACTACTCTCTGATCCAGAATCACCATCCTCCTCCTCCTCCTCCTCCTCCTCCTCTTCCTCCTCCTCCTCTTCCTCCTCCTCTTCCTCCTCCTCCTCCTCCTCACTGCTCTCCTCTTCCTCCTCGGAGCTTTCTTTATTCTTCCTCGTCTTCTCATCCTTCTCATGCGAATCATGGTTATAGTCGGTATCAGTATGGTTCTCCGTACGATCTTCTTCATCAGGGATAGTCAGTGTTAAGCTTGATCGATGACTTGACTTACCGAGCCACAAGTTCTTGTCGTCTGTTTCGTAAAGTTCTCCAATTTCTTGTACGGTATCGTCATCAACGGCCGGAGTCGTTTCTGAATTCATTGTTTTAGATACTTCTTTCGTTGTAGACAATTTTACCTCAGTGCTAAGGTGGTTATTTGAGCATTCAAATGAATATCCTACAACTTCTTTGCAGTTTGATTGTACAGGAGCAGAGCTTCCACCATCTTTGGGAACTGCAAAATCTGACATTTTGCTGGATGGCCAGTCGTCGCTTAAGTTCCGATTAGTTTTGAGTAAATTTGTAATACGAACTTTTTCTACACAGACTGTTTGTTTGCAGAAAGAGATTTTGTCGCAGTCCTTGTCAGAGTGAGTCCATTCTGCAGGGGCGTCCCTGTGATAATACGAAGAGCCTGGATTACGGCTCCCTGAGGGTTTTAGATAGCGAACCTCGACTGCTTCCCATTTAGAAGTACTTTGCAAAGAATCTGAAAGTTCTGTATCAGTAACATGGGAACTCTCTGGTGCTGTTGTCGAGCACGAACATAATATGCTACTTGCCTGCGTCTGTTTACAGGTGGTCGAATGAAATATCTTCACTGATTTAGTGCGGTTCTTTTTGAGTGGTCGTTTTTTCACAGCCTGGGGAGACGAATCGCTCAGCTTTTGAGGGCTAACGCCAGGTGGGCTTTTAGGAACGGGTTTCAAGTAACTTGCCTGCTTCCGAAGCTTTGCGGGAGGTTTGACGCCGATGGCTATGCTTTTCCTATCACTTGATAATTTGCGTTCTGGTGTACCTTTGGTTTTTGTACTTCGCTTTCTCTGCATTGGAGGACTGGGTGGCAATGCATGCTTGGCGAAGCCCCTCGCTTTCTTCACTGGCATACTTGTGAAAATATAATCAATATTTTGTTTATTGTGTGGCGCAATTTAGCAGAATTAGGATCCATTTTCATTAGAAGTCAATGGCAAGACACAAAAGTAAATCTTTATCCAATACCAATGCAGTTCGATTTGAAATACAAAGCAGTGGTCAACAAAGGTAGTGAAATGAACATTCTGACCTCTTGGTTTTATATTCACAGCAAAGACTAAAAGCCTCTAAATGATGCGGTGGTGAGTATGGCGAATCTGCACAGATGAACATGTTCGCTGAAAGTATAGTCAGCCAGAATATCTACCACACAGATCTAGATCTACCTTTAGCATTCTATTGATGTTTTAAAAGGATTTTGGCGGTGTAGCTTTCATCCTTTAGTGGCCTCTGAAGGTCCGATTTCCTTGAATGCTTTGGTGTTATCAATATAGGATGTTTTCATGGCATTTTTCAATCGGATGTTGTACTTATTATTGACTTTGAAATACATTGATACAGCGTTCATTACTATAGAATTCATCTTCCTGTAAGACTCGCTTTGGGAAAACCCTCTTTGGTGCGCGAATTCGGATGGCGCGAAACGCAATAAATGACGCACGGGAACACATTTTTCCATTTCTTTTCTTTTCTTACAGAATCTAGATCTAGTACAGCCTATGTTCTCTGAGCGTACGAAAAGTTATGAACATTTTATGGAATGAAGGTTGTGCAAATAATTTTCAAAGAATTGCAATAATTCAATCCGCATTCCAACCTCTATATCCCTCTCCCTTCCCTCCCCACCCCTCCCACTCTCTCTCTCGCTCCCTATCTCTCTCTATTGCCTTCCCTCTCCCTCTCCCTCTGTCTCCTTGATATTACCCCCCCCCCCCACACACACACACACTTTCCCCCATTATTGCTCTCTGCCTCTTTCCGTATTGCTGATTCAATTTTCATTACGGTACGGGGCTTCTCCCAATTCCCCAAGAACTTCGCGCAATTTTTCGGACTTTCCAGAAACGCACACAGAAGCACTTGATCTGAAAGCCACTTTCATAGTGAAAGTATGGAGAAGTTAAATTATTGTTCTTAACATTGTTTGAAATTAGGGGTAAGTGTGTCCATGTCTATTTTGGACTTGAGTCCGAATCCGAGTAATTGAAGTGCTCGAGTACTTAAGCATTCGAGTAATTTCCATTATCGAATCCTGAACTCTTGATCAAGGCGTTCTGTTTTTGTCCCAACCCCCCCC
>JAUKPP010271577.1:0-11183 GCA_032273245.1 Phyllaplysia taylori | reverse complement strand
CCAGCCAGCATAGCTCTTGGGGTCACTGAGACACACAAGCTCTCTAACCACGACAAGGTAGTGATCCATTAGAGAGGTTGTAGGCCTACTACTACAAAAAAGACCTGAGGCGATTATGATCAAAGCATATGAGAACAAAATCCACACAGTAGGGCAACAAGTCACAATCAACAAAACCCCGAAGAGACTTTTATAAGGTCTCCAATGCCCAGCTCTAGAGAGATAGATGCAAAAACTACAAGGCTGACCCTAAAAAAAGGAAAGATATTCAAATACATTCTACTAGATCTATATAATATGTTGGTAAAATGATTTCATATTGAGCAAGTTACTCACAGTATTCACATCTTCCTTTGGAGCCATTGCTGTGAAAACAGCCACAATGCAGGCCTTAGCTGTTTCCACTAACTCAGCAGACATGTTCATAAGTACCTGGAAATATAACAAATTGAAAAGATCACTGGCCAGTCTTGTGTTTCATGTTGTTGATTTTACTTTATGCCCCTTATAACAGTCTAAAGTCATTTAAGACATGGGCTACTTTGACCCTGCATGTCAGGATCAACCCTGGTTGAGAGAGACATAACATCCCTGAAGAGACACTTGTGTTTGATATTGCTCTTACACTACAAAGTAATTTTTTCTATTCTCTGTTATATGCATCAATAAGTTTCAAACAGAAACGTTAATATTCCATTGCATCTTCAACAGCCTCATATACCATTTTCAAATTTCAGCTTCATGTGTCATGATGTGTTTATCATCTATTACTAATGGAGAAGTTGTTTGAAACTGTTCTTCCTTCTCCACATTAAAATGCCAGCAGAAAATTCTACAAAAATACAAATTTGATGCAACAGATCTTGAAGGTTTAAATAGGCATGTCTGTTTTTGTTGCAAATTCCCTTGGATCTACATGCTTCGTTCATTTTTATCATGTCAAGTTTACACTGATGGTTTGGAAATATAGTCAACATGATTTGAATTTCACGTAAGTTGTCTCATTTGAGCAAATCGAGGCTTTTATATAATCCCTCCTTTCAACTGTCGCGCAAACAAAACAGCACTTTGGGAATTACCGAAGAACAGGCTACTGGAATTACGCTGTGAGTACGATTCAGGCATAAGAGTAAAAACATATAAAGCCTGGTACATTGAACAAACCACACAAATAATTCAAGTAGGAAAAGAAAGAAAGAAAGAGAGAGCTAAAGAAAAACTATTGAGCCAGGAAAACTTGAACTTCCATTTTAACACTGTAGTGCAAACAAGAGATTGAATATGATTATATTGGTTTGAAGAAAAAAATGTATCTCTTGGTCACTGATATCCTTAACATACAAAGACAATTTCAATAGGATTAATTCTTATCATACTATTCATATCTCTTTCTGGCCTGAAGAGGTCTTGAGATTGCATTGCGTACCTGCAGTATTAAGGGACCAATTTTAAGGCTCTCCACTCAAAGGACATAGAGATACACTACTTTAGGTATAAGTTGTTAAGACCACTTGAAAGGTGAATAACTCGTGTAAGTCCCTGATCAGCAACAGCAATAACAACAATAACCATACCTCTCTCTTCACACAAGACACTATTGAGCCCAGGAATTCTGTGATGCCATTTCGACCATACACTGGTGCACACTCAGTCTGGAATCAGGTGAGAATAAGTAAGAAAAGTGTATTTGAGACATTTCAAGTCTCATTAATTATAATAGAAGTTCCTAATCTCTGTAACTAAAGATTTTATTTGTGACTAACATAAAAACAACTTTTACCTTAAGTTATTTATACAATATAAGCTCATGCAAAATAGAGGTAAAAATTATTTTTCGCCATTGGAAATCTAAAACAGAGAGTAAGTAGTCTGTAATTCTACTCACATGGTGTTAGATGCTAAAAATAAACAAAGTGTATGAAAGATATTGTTGCAAGAGTGTAAATATCTCTACCCCCAACCATGAGAAAATATTTTACTCTACTGCATCTTATTTCATAGCAGTGACAAATCACACAAAAAATGGTAGAAATAACAAACCAAAGTCAGAAACGCATCCATCCTTGCAGACTGCAAGTCAGACGTCATCTTTTCAACCAACAGAGGCACACAGTAAGGAGCAAAGTCCACTGTCGCAGCAAAGCATTTCCTTATGGCTAAAACGAGATCCTCCTTAGTTATTCCATGTGGATTATTGGGGGGCTGAAAATCAAACAATGAAATTTACTTTTAGAATAGCAAACACAAAAACATTTGAGCCCAAACATACCATGGCTAAAACAGCCAAAGAGGCTAGCAGCTCTATTAATAAATAAATAAGTTGTTTTAATAAAGTGCAAATATACAGTACTATATGAGTACCCGGCTTTGCTCGGGGTAATCGGAAAGGGAAGGGTGGGGCAGAAGGAAATATGGTCAGATTTATGATGAAAGTCAAACAGAACAATGGCAAAAATTAAAAACAAAGAAACCTGCAAACCAATGAAAATTCTTAGATCAGAACAAACTAATAGGCAGTTGCATGCTTTTTTATTTTCAAATAACGTATGCTTTTCTTCCCCATTCTGTGCACTGCTGTCAATTCTTCTCTATATTACGATTTTCTCTCTAAGTTAAGAAAAGAATTCTCTCATTGGTAGATTCGAACTCTATTTCCGCCAATGACAGGTGGGGATACTTACATACCTCTATACATAATTTCTCTCCTCTGTCCACCATGATTTCCTTTACGTCTCTCTCTCTCTCTCTCGCTATCTCTCTACTCTCTAACAGTACACAACCTCTCTGTTTGCCCTTTCTTTCGCTTTCCATCTCTATTTCTTTGTCTTTCGTAAATCAATAGGGCACCGGCGTTGTGGTGTAATGTTTAGGCTCTTCGCCTTGCATGCAGAAGACCCTGGTTCGATCCCCGATTGCGGACGATCTGGGTTTTTTCTGCAGGGATTTTTTCCCTCTCAGCCCGGGTTGGCCCTGACAGGCAGGGTCGAAGTAGCCCGTCTCTTAAATGACATTACAGTGTTGCAGGGGACGTAAAACTGGTAACCAAACAATCAATAGGGCTGGGGCTCTATGCCTAAATATTGCTCTCCCTCTTTTGCTCTCTCAAGAATGAAAATTCCCTGTAGTTATCGGACCCCAGTCCCCTACTTAATAGTGTTGCAAGGGTCGTAAAGCCCAAAACCAAATTGTTAAAGATACAGGCAGAAACTTACAGGAGTGAAGTCTATTGGGAAATAGCAGCCGAGGACTTCAAACATTTCCTCTGTGAATGGCCCTGTTTATGTGAGAAAGATCAGGAAATTCTACTTTAGAGATAGGACCCTTATACAAGTCTCTGCCTAAACACATGCCACACAGAAGCATATGCTCTGTTTAAACACAAATTTTCATCATAACTTAAAATTGATCAGGTTCATATAAACGCATCGTTCTCATAAATGTACACTTATGAGCCCTCCTGAGCACTGTGCACTTAGGCGGAGACTGCTGCCTTGCCATCAACCAAACGCAGTATATATAAATCCTGAGCAAGTTTGCAAGCAAAGGAAAAACATGATCATTATAATTATGTGCATCTTATCAATAAACATTCAGCCAATCTCACTCAATGAGCATATGAAGTGTACGTTGAAGAATAAATACTGGATTCAAATAATTGTTAAAATTTCAATGGATTAATCTTTTTTTTAATTTGCTGATGATATATATGTCACCCTTGTTTGAAAAGCTAATTAAATTTCTCAAAACAGTTTCTTTCACTAAATATTCAGCACAAATACACAAAAAGCCTAAAAGAAAAGTACAAAACAAAATATATTCCAAACCTAGGTGAAGGTTGGAGCTGATGAACTGAGCACAGTTGAATGCGGTTTGCAGATTCCGAGGATCTTTCTCAGAATCCATTTGTTGAATAAAACCTATGACAAAATCGCCTCCCATCTCCTGCACATCTGAAAAAAACACACAGGACAATTGCAATTTATCTATCTGTCTGTCAATAAAACTTTCACAGAGTGAGTTTTACATTTGAAAAATGAAGGTGAAAATTAAGCCTTGCATTATAAACAGTTGAGGATTCATTTGCTAATAAAAATGTTCTGATTTTAACTGGTTTTGACCTATTTCATTTTCAAAACCACCAACTTAAAATGACACATTGTTGAGGAAAAATACCTAAAAAAACAATATCTTGTTTACATACATTTCATTAAGAGTTATATTTTGCATTACATCTAATCATCTATGTAGCTGTGGACACACTTAGCACATTATGTACAAAGAGCAAACACTGCTGAGGAAGGTGGTGCATAAGGAGTTACACATTTTTCATGGGTCTCAACTCAGAATTTTTAAAAAGGAGGAACTTTCCGCGTGATCGCGACAGAAGACCATTTTCGTGAGACACCCATTTTATAACACTGTTTAACCCTAGAATGCTGAAATAAAAACCGTCAATTTATCAAAGAAACATTTTCTGATTTGCAGTACCAGAGTTTAGCGGAGGGAATGGTGATAGCGGAAATCCATTAAATAGTGGAATATTGAGACCCATGATTTATAGAGTCACCGGCTTCTTTTGCTGTTATAGCTTGATGGTACATAAACAAGTGGTAAAAGCCCACCTCAGAATGAAGAGATGTCAGACATGATGAAAAGTGATTAAAAAATATTTTCTCAGAGCTTCTTTGCCTCTGACCCGCCTCCTAGCAGAGATAATGATAAAATCTGAGGCCCTGCTCTTACAATATTGCAATATTGCAAGGCTCTAAGCTAAAGCCAACCGACCAACCAACCAATTAAATTCCCCCCCCCCCCTTACAAATATATTTAATACTTTTAACCTGCAACAAGATTATTTTCACTTACTCTTCTTAATAGATGATGCAAAGCAATGAACTATGATGCAGAACTTGCCTTTAAGAGAATATCCTAAAATGTTCTGTAGAACTGAGTATGTTGCATATCTGTCTGACTGTGACAGACTCTGATTCTGAACCTCTCGGAAGATAGACCGACAAATCAACTGTGGCAGTCCATTCGGCAAGGAATTGCAGCGGCTCGTCTGAAAGCGAGGAAATCAAAGTTAATGTGACAGAGAATGAGCACAATGAATGGTTTCGGGACTTTTTCGTCAATTGATTTAAATACTTTATTAATCTATATTGTTAGATTGCAAGCTCAGGAAGTCACAACATTATCTCTTTATAAAATAAATTCCAAAAAAAAAACCCACCCCAAAAAACGCCAAAGGATGAAGTGTACAGACGAACATAAAAAATTCATTGATAAAGAAAAGTATGACTTTGAAAGTGAGAGTCACAAAAAAGGGCGGCTAGTAGGAATATACATACCAAAACTGCAAGTGTTTGCAAGGCCTCGGGCTGGACAGAGTGATGATCTGACAGCTTAGCTAAAAGAAACGTCGCCACAAGTTCCACTGAAATAAGTAGTTATTTTGTCGTCATTCTATGCAAACTACAAAACTGGGAGGATTGAAAACAAATTAAATTCTATAAATTCTAAACATTGTTACATATTCTTGCCATCTTAAGATGAAATATTTTAATTTGTGCAGACTTAAAATTCCACTAAGAGAAATATTCCAATCAAATGGTTTTCTTTCGTTTTTAAGCAGTTTGGATAAGTACAGAACATCTAATTTATTGACTTTACCCCCAAAGGAAACCTGGACAGCCATCTTGGAGTTGGAAAAAAAACTGTACCAAATAAAAAGAACAAGAGTCCTTACATTGAAACTGGAGGTTTGGTTTGGTTTTGGTTTAACGTCCCATGCAACATTTTAAGGTTATTTATGAGGCAAGACCTCAGAATTTATGTTCATTTATGATAGGACGAAGGTTGGAGACATGAAAACTCCAAAGAAAATCCAAGTGAACCTCCCTACATTCCAACCTGGGACCTCCTCCTGTGCACTACGGCTCGGCCACTGACACCCCCAAACTGGAAATTGAGTCTCTTAAATCACAACCACATCATATATTACAAAGGGTTTTCCTAAAAACCAAAAATTTAGAGTAAGATTAAAAGCTGCAAACCTTGGTGACTTGACAAGAATGAAGAGGGTAATCGCTTCAAGACTTCACCTATCAGTCTGGTGGCTCTGCTCCGAGCAACTGTGTCAACATCACTCAGGGAGTCCCTGGGGATAAATAACTATTTCAGCCACACTATCTCAGACAGCAATTTATGAGTTAAAAGTATGGGCATCGTCCCATCATTCCGTTTTGACTCTTTAATATAATATACCAATAGGCAATACAAAAGGTGACAATTTGACACTTGTCCTTATCAAATTAAAAATACATGTTCCTCCTAAATTACCATGGATGTGCAGAGGGAATGAGCTATGGCATGAGGGTAGGAAATGTGTCTCTAAAAGGTATGCAATACATTTTGATCAAGTGCAGTGAGGTTTTCCCCTGTATTTTGTGTCTTCAGGGAAGAAACTTTTTTTCAAAACCCTGAATTCATAACAAATTCTCTAAATTCAGGATAAGTGTTATAGGGTTCTTGGTTGAAAGAGTGAGCTGGATGGGTAGGTTAGATTGTTAACAACCTTACTTCAAGACTTACATTGTTAAGGCACACCAGGTGGACAAAACACTTACCCTAAGCCTTCAATAAACTCTAAAAACTTCACATTCTTCTTGTTGATATCTGTGGAGTGAAAAAAAAGGGAAAAATGTAAAAGCAAAGGGCTTAAGTTATCTTTGAAGAAATATTTTCTGTTACAATTGCACTGGAATGTATGTCTAGAGCTAAAAGCATGATTGCTACGAGGGGGTTCAAAAAGTCTTTTAAAGCTTGACCATGAAGGAATCATGACAGAACTTTGTAACTTGGCACACATACTTTTATCTCTTAACATAGTCACTCTGCAGAGTAACACATTTCTGACACCTCTCTCTTTGACCTTCAAAAGTCCTTGAGACAAATATGACCCAAAATGGACCTCTAACCAGTCTTCAACAACTTCAATGGCATCCTTGTTGTCATGGAAATGAAAAAATTCATTCATAGTTACCACTTTTATAAAAAAAAATCTGTGTAATTTGACTCCATATGAATGAGAACTTTGCAGCGCTCAACCCTCTGCTCCTTTTGCTCACTTGTCAAAAAGCGAGGTACCCACTGCGCAGATACCTTATTTATTCAAGATGGTCATGGGGAATCATTTCAGTTGCCCAAACCCTGATTCAAGTTTCAATTGAGAGCTGTTTAACAATCATTCGTCTATCTTGCAGAACCAGTTTCTTCACTATGGAAACATTCTCTTCAGTTACCACAAATGATAGGCATCCTTTCATGATTTTCATCCATCACCAACATCAATCCAGATATGAAGGGTACCAAATATGTCACAATATAATAATAAGGACATTTGTCCCCATACAATACACTTCTTGGACCATTTCCTTGGAAATATCCGAGGGGATTTTCTTTGCAAGTGCAGAAACTTAATAGCAGACCGATAATCAACAAGCTCCACAGCAGAGCTTCGGCAGAGGAAAATACATAAAATGTAACCTATGCATGGTTTGATTGAATGCACTGACTTTGCCTAAAAATTTTCATGGTCTGTTCTTTTTAAAATGAATCCTCCAACTGCTGGTAAAATTTCATTATTCTGTGACCGATTCCTTCATATCAGATTAAAGACTTCTTGAACCCCTCTCATTACTGAATTCCACGTCCACTCTAATAAAGAGAGAAAGGAAAATTCAAGACCTTAAGTATTGAGATCTGGATCTTGATCTTACCACTATTATTAGGCCAGTGTGCTGGAGGTGGGGGCAGGGGAGTGGGGGCTGCTAGATAAGGGATTGAGCCTCATAACCTACTGTAAATTCTTATCTCAGTGACCTGCCTCCCATATAGATCTAGATTAAGATCTAGACTCTAGATCTAGTCTAGAAGATCTAGTCTAGATAGTATATATATTACTTTATTAGATCTAGATCTATTCAAATCATGGCTTTTTTTTTCATTTCCGAGAGACTTCATCATGATTCCAAAAACACAATTTTCGGGGTGTTTTTAGGAGGCTTGCCTCCTTGACTATTAAAAATCAGCCATTTTTTAAAAACAACAACGCATATTCCAAAATAACACTTTGGCTTGGGCTTGTAATATCTACTTGTTGCCCATTATTGTTGGAGGTGGGGTGTTGTTCTGGTTCACTTTCTTCTTCCGAAGTGGGTAGGTGTACATGGTATTCTTGTACACCCACTAGTTACCTTCCGTGTACAGGAACTGGAATGCCAGAATGGAAGCTTTGGTTCGCTGCGCAACTTTTTGCGACTCAAATTTTGCAACTCTACCTTCGCTACATACACAGTGTGTATCAGAGACTGCGTTGGTTACCAAAGCACTAGCCTAGATAATGCCTTTCTACCTTTATGATGCCCCTCTTTATTCCCGCGACCAACATGCATGCACTCTTGAGCGGTACTTCTTTATACAGATATGAACCCCTCTTGAGTGGCTCTTCTCTTCCGCGATATTAGAAAACTTGGGAAATCTTTCTTTCTCCAACTCTCTCCCTCTTTTTACCTGCACGCCTACTCAGCACCCTCTGCTCTTCTTTAACACCCCCCCCCCCTCCAATTCACCCCTCCACCTCTCTCTCTCCGTCGATTGCTTTTCTTCGCACTCAGTCATAATAGTATCCCTTTCTCGTTTCCTCTTCCTCCCTTCTTTCTTCATGTTTAGATTCACAGAGACAATAGATTTAAAAGACTATGGAAGTGATTCCTGAACGAGACCCCCGCCGGTACCAACAGTAAAAAACAACAGTAAGCAGAGGGGGGGTCAGGAGCTTAAAGTTAAAGTCTTCCTGGGCTGAAACGTCCCAAATGGATTGAATTTGTCAAATTTCAGATGACTGAGCCTAATTCTAATCAGGGGCATGAAAATCCATGTACACCTAAGCAGTGCGGTAGGTTTAGGTATACATGAAATCCAGGTACACCTACCCTACCAGTACCATTACCAATCTCAACCAGTACCACTAGCCACTAGTACTAGTAGTACTAGTAGTGGGATGCACGAAGCTGGTCGCAAGTTTTTTCTACTAAGTGTTCCATTCCATAACCCGCAATACTCACAGTAGCTCACAAAATCACGTGCTGGCTGGGTGAGTTAAGTTGAAAATTACTCACATATCGAAATAACGCTTTTATGGAATGGCACATTTAGTCGAAAAAACGGCCGACTAGCTTTGTGCATCCCACTCTAGTAGTCTACTGTCTAAGTCTACTAAGTACCAGTACCGGTGATCTTGTAGTTTCGTTCGTTAAAGTAAAAGTTCGGGTATCGAAGTAGATTGAGCTAAGCATGAGACCAGGAGGAGGAGACACTCATCCTAGATCTAGATTCTAGATCTAGCATTCTTATTTTATTATTACAATTCAGAACGATTTCAGTCTACTAAGCCTTACAAGGCTTAGATACGGAAATGGAAATTCTGAATTGTAACATAAAAATGTTGTGTTTCCATCCAGTCTCAGGCTTTGTTCACTCTTCTTCGATACCAGGATGATATCGATACTCGGACCTGACTTGAACGAAACTACAAGATCACCCCAGTTCCCCAGTACCATCGGCATCGGCCTTTTTCAATCTTCAGGGGGGACTTGCCCCTCTGTCTCTGACTAAAACAAAATGGGTAGATCTAGGGAGATGGTTGTGGAAATAAAAATTTACCACATAAAATAGGTTACTTGCGTCAGCAACTCTGATGAGTATACATACCACCAGCGATATCTTTCGGGGCTTCATCTGATGTACCCGCAACATACTTTCCAATTTTGTCTTTCATGGAGGCTGCCATTTTTCTGTTATGCTAAACAACTTCCAGTTCCGGTTTCATAACTAAGTTTTAAAAAGTAGCTACGATTGATATGAAAGGTACTTCGGAAACGAAAGAATACGCTATAAGATTGAAAACTCACGAAGCAAACTATACTCTTTTCATTTTCTTTATTTCCCAGAGATTTTGGCCACATTTATTCACCAACTCTGGGAGCAAAAGCCCCCACCCCTATAGCTCCTGAATACCCATTCAACGAAGAGAAAGTGACAAGAAAAAGTAGGGAGGAACGAAAGAGGAAAAGGGGTGAGGAGGAAGAGAGTCAGGGAAGGGGTGAGGAAGAGAGTGGGGGAGAGAGTGAGGGAGAGAGAGAGAGAGAGCGCGACAGAAAGAGACCGATAGATAGGTTGAGAGAGAGAGAGAGATAGATAGATAGATAGATAGGAGAGAGACAGAGAAAAGGAAAGATAGAGAACATAAAACTTCTATGGAGAATGAGGACACGTCAACTTCCAGGAAAGCAGATTTTAAGAAGAGACTTTGCAGTGTTTTCAGTTTTCATTTCATTGTTGGTTCTATTACGGCTACCTTTTAAATGAAGGGTATCTTTTTTTGCGGTTATTTTCTTCTTTTTTTTTCTTAAAGACAAAACCTAGTTTTCAACGAAAATTTAAAAAATGAAAAAACAAATTTCACATTTAGTTATTGAAGAAAAGAAGAAAAAAAACACAATAAAGAATACATAAAATATTCTAAAAATGTTTTAAAAAGAGGGGGAAAAAGAAAAAAATACACCACCCAAGTTTACTATCGGTCACTCTGCGGCTATAAAGTACCTCAAACTTTCGAAAGTGCAGATCAAAAGGCAGAACGTTAGCCTATAGGCCTACATGTAGGCTAAAAGCCTACTGAGATTTCACCCAAGCCGTTGTCACTAACCTCCCTTTCTTTCCTCTTGTTCTTCCTCCTAAATGCCGCCACTGTTACCGTCACCGTCATCGTTATTTTGTCGTTATCGCCATCCTCAATTCATCATCGTCAGGTGCCAAGGTATTTTAGACTTAATAGGCCTAGGATAATTTATATCCGTTAATGGCGCCGAAATGACCTTATAGCGTTGATGGAGCCGTAAAACCCCAAACAAACAAATATCCATGAAGAAAGTTTGGCGCAGAAACAGTGGCGCGAAAAATTACCACCACTGGCAGCAGCATTAGCAACACCAGCAGCACCACCACCACCACCACTACCACCACCACCACCACCATCACCACCATCATCATTATCATCATTATCATCATCATCATCATCATCATCATCATCATCATCATCATCATCATCATCATCATCA
>JAUKPP010271544.1:0-11187 GCA_032273245.1 Phyllaplysia taylori | reverse complement strand
CACACACACACACACACACACACACACACACACACACACACACACACACACACACACACACGTACACACACACACACGTACACACACACACACACACTCAATTCACACACACTGGCGTCTATGGTGCAATTGTTAGGCGCTTCGCCTAAGAGGCAGAGGGCGTGAGTTCGAGGCCCGCGTGGGGCAGTTTGTTTGATCGAGTATATCTCCGTCGAAGTAGCCCTTCCCTTAGATTACCTTACAGTGTTGCAAGGGACGTTGGCCAAAACCAAAGCAAACCAATTCACACACATGCACGCGCTTTGCATCCCATCAGAGGTATGTGGCGTCCATATGTCGGGGTGTCTGTAGTCTAGTGATTAGGCTGCCGGACTCGTAATTGGAAGGTTGCGGGTTTGAATCCCAGCTCGGGCCCGACGTTGTGTCCCTGGGAAAGTCATTTTACACGAGATTACCTCTCTTTACACAGGTGTGAATGGGTACCCGGCTATAGACAGTGAATTTTCTTATAAATATATTAGTACTTTAGCGCTTGCAAAAATGGCAGCTTCCGCTGTATGCTTCCCTAGAAGTTGAGAAGGCTTCTGAATGACTTGATGCACCGGGGTAATAATTGATTGTAAAGCGCATCGATCCTGCTTTCAAGCGGGATAATGCGCTATATAAATGTAGTCATTATCATTATTATTACATTATAGGCCTATCTCATTTTTACTCAGATAACATGAAAGCGCTATGGCCAAGTTCCATTAGTTTTATACGCCCCTTTTAACATTATACAATCATTTTAGAGAGGGGTTATTCGACTCTGTCTGCCAGGGTCAACCAGGGTTAAAAGAAACAAAAAATTCCATCAAAGAAACCGAGATATGATTCCGATGAAGGGATTGAACTCTCGTCCTCTGCATGATAGTAAAAATAGGTAAAGAGCCTTACCATTACACTCCAGAGCCTGATGGTTTCTCCTTTGTTTCGCAACTGTTGAAAAATGTTTGTTACATAATATTGTTATTATTGATGATGTATTCACTGCCAAGTTCTTAGTTGTGTTTATACAACTTCCATAACCAATATAATATACAGTATTGAATTTCAATACTAATAGTTCATTAATTTCTGATGCTCATATTTGGCAATTTTGTATTATACCTGTACGACCAGGAATGTGTGTTTTATACCACCATCAGTGTACTCAAATGAATTTCCCTACAGGAAAAAATAAAGTCGACTTCTTTAATTAAAAATACGTTTGTATTTTCTTTTCTTTCTTTTTATTCATTTAAGTGTCTGCACACGTGTCTGTTGATCCTGCTCATAAAACGAAAATGTGTGTATTTGAGCAGTGCCATTGCTGGTCGCCGTTCACGTTATGCACTGCACGACGGATGAGCATGAGTTGCTCTGCTTTGCTGAAGGACACGTCTTCGCAGTGGTCATACATTTCGATTTTAGCGGCTGCCACTGTTGCTTGAAATCCGTTGTGAAACAAAGTTTACTTACCAACTCACAATGCCCCCCTCCATCACCCTTAACCCCTGATTAGTTTGCTTTCGTTTCCACTTTTACGTCTGTTGCAACACTGTAAGGTCATTTAAGAGACGGTTACTTCGACTCTGCCTGCCAGGGTCATCCCGGATTGAGAGCGGAAAATCCCAGCAAGATCAATCAGAGAGCCTGTATTTTGACAGTAGAAGCTCTAATTAGTTTAGCTTAGTTACCAGTTTTACGTCCCGAGCAACACTGTAATGTTATTTAAGAGACGGGGTACTTCGACACTACCTGTCATGGCCAACCCGGGCTGAGAGGGAAAAAAATTCAGCGGAAGAAAACCCCAGATCGTCCGCGTTCGGAATCGAATTCGGGTCTTCCGCACGACAGGCAAATAGCCTAACCATAGCTTCACAGCGCCGGTGAAGCCTCTAAATGTGAATCTAGGTACATGCAATACAATCGAAGCGCGGCTAGCAAAAAAAGGTGGCACGTGTGAATAATGATCCGCGCTTGATTATTGTAATCCGCGATCACGCTTGTACTTCATTGTTGTCTTGGGTGTTTCATTCTCCTCTCAGGATGATGTAGGCTCTCGGGATCAACCAAGGACGAAAAGGGCACTAACTCTCATGAGGGAGATACAGATTTTGCGATTAATCAAAAACACGTCTTCACGTGGAACCATCACACCAGTTGACGTATGCTAGATGCTTGGCAACTTGTGTAGTCACACTAGGATGTAGAAAAGTTAAATTTCACGCACGGCTCATGCCAACTCCAGCTTTAAAAAATCGTTCGCGAGTGAGGGTGTAAAAGGATTAAAAAATACGTAAGTATTTCGTTTTCTAATTTACGATGGGATTTGATTTAGTAATAAGGTAATAACTGGTCTCTCTCCCCCCCCCCCCACCCCCACACACACACACACAAACACACACACACGCCTTTTGGGCCCAAAAGAGCCGGAACCGTTTTCAGCAAATATTTAGTCTATACACATCCAGGTGTAGTAACGCAGAGTGTAAAATTCCGTGCATGCAACCACTGGCACGATCATGATGAGTTGCCATTATCTGTAAAATAAATTGCTCTGAAGCTCATACATAAAAGAGGGCCATAGTCGCCTAATGGAGCAATAGTAAGTTCTTATATTGCCGGACCATTAACCAGAGAGTGTAAATATAGGCAGAGTGAACTAGGGAATGAGGATCTATGACAACAATGAGAAGGTGAGTAAATTCACCACAAAATATGCGCGGTACCCTTCGTTTCTCAAATATAGTGCGGTAAAAAATTCGTGGTGAAGCATTTGCTCGATTTGGTCCGAAACTACTACACGAATTTCTTCCTCAATTTACACTGGTCTTAATTTCCATATGTCTCGGAAAAAAAAATAATTCTGAATGGATTTATGTCTTACATATAGGAAGTTTCTTTAGATAAGATGTTTTTAAAAACACAACAAGAAAGCGACATAATCGGGAATTTCGTAACCTCTACAGCAAATAACAACTTGGAACTCATCTTTTGTAAAAGATTTATCGATTATTATAGACTGTTGACACAGGTAACCGGCGTCTGTGGTGCATCGGTTAGGCTCTTCGCCTCAGTTGAGAAAGACCAGGGTTCGATCCCACGTCAGGACGATGTTCGTGTTTTCTGCTTTGATTGTTCCCCTTTAGTCCCGGTTGTCTCTGGCAGGCAGTCTCGAAGAAGCCAGCCTCTTAAATGACCTTACGGTATAGCAAGGGATGTAAAACTAATAACCAAATCAAACCAACCTGTTATCAATTAAGGAAGATTAGTTTGAAGTTATCTATTCATAAAGGCACCAGCTTCTTTGGCTGTTTTAGCCTATGTTATGGGAGATAACAATTATTAAGTTCCCCCAACTCTGCTTTTTATAATAATATACCCTCTGCATTAGTTAGCAGAGGTTACCAGCGCATAAGGCGTGTAGAAATACATGTAAATGGTAATAAAGTAGACCATGCTTATTGTGTGTCCACTTCTCCAAGACGATCGCCTCTAAAAATCGATCACTATTTTTTAGACCTTGGGAGGTCGTTTTAGACAGGTTTGACTGTACTTTATCCTGATTTGTCAAGGGAAAAGAAATTGGTCATTAAAACACCACAGGGAATAAAACATCAAGGTTCTCGCGTGTTTTAGGCGACACTTATGCTGAAACATTTATGACATGAGAATAATATTAGTGGGGTCGTTTCCCCCAAGAGGTAATTGATGGGTTAAACATAATAGTCATTTCCTGTGGATTTTTATTTGTAATTTCTTGTTCCTTATTGTTACGCTGCCGGGCCAGTAATTTCATCTGAAGAGTGGGGTTGCGGGTTCGAATGCCTGTGGAGGCCCGACGATGTGCCATTGGGAAGGCCCTTTATTTCCTCACCTGGTCCAAGACATAAACCTTATAGTGTAGATGGAGCTGTAAAACTCCAAACAAAAACAACAAGTGATAACGTGTAACACTGGTGCTGCCAGCAGAGAGATGTAGATATCCGCCCTTACGTGGGGTTCGAACTCGGGTCATTTTCGTGAAAGGTGAGGATCATTCCACTACAGACGCTGGTAAATAGGGCGGAAAGGGCATCAGCATATTATTGATATCATTTTCAAACCAAAACCTGAAAGATAACTTTTCATGACCGGTGCTATGGCGTAATGGTTAAGCTCTTCGCCTGTCGTGCCGAAACCCGAATTCGATCCGGGTCACGGACGATCTGAGTGTTTTTTAGCTAGGACTTTCCCTCTCAGCCCGGGTTAACCCTGACAGGTATGGTCGAAGTAGCCTGTCTCTAGAATTAACTTACACTGTTACAGGGGACGTAAAACTAGTAACCAAATCAAATCGAATCACACCAAGTCGAGCGTTAACGTCGCGAGCGCAGCCATAGTAATAGCAGCACGCCCATCGTAGCCTGATGTCAGTCAAAGCGCGCGTGCGAGGTGGTAGGGAATGTCTAGCAGCAATCAATACATTATGTAGAACTTAATGTACCGTATCCTTACGATGCGATCATTCGACCCGAAGGAGAGGAGCTCTAATTCTAGTTCTGGTGATACTAGAGGAGAAAGGGTTTTACTTTAAAGCAACGTAAGCAGTGCAATATTTCGGACAAATATGAAAGGAGAGAGGGTTTTTTGACGCCATGATGCCATTAATGTGCCACTAGCCCCTCCATTTATGACGTGTATGTATTAATTTCAATTGATCTAAACAAAGATATTATTGACTTTTAAAAAAATTGTTTGAAAATCAAGTTATATAAGTTGGATTTGGTTTGTTTCTTCGTTGTTGGATGGGTTTTTTTGTTTTGTTTTTTTAACTTGAAGAAGCAATTAATGAAAGCCATCAAAATATCGAATCTGTAAACTAGCACTTACACAAAAATTAGTCTAAATATAAGACAATGCTTGCGTTTATTTTTATTTATTTTTATAAAAAGTTGCATTGTGCGTCTTCCGGCAATATTTTTTATAGGATCCTTTCGTGTTTCATTCTTTTAAGGTTTTTTTTTTTCTGAGCTCTCTAAGTTGCGAAATGTGCTTTTTGAGAAAAGAGCATAAACGTCATTTGGTCAGATTTATTTATTCTTGGAGTCTTGGATTCTTGGTTTTGAGAAGTGTTTTTACTGGATGCTACTAATATCTATTCATAAAGACACCATGTTCTTTGGCTGTTTCAGCCAATGTTAAGGGAGGTAAGAACTATTAATTTTTCCCCTCTCCGAGGGTGCTACCATCTGATGCAAAACATGATTTTCACGAATATCGCTGATTGTTTAGCAAAGATGCGAATGTCCTGTAAATTGGTCATAAGGTATTTTGTTTATGAAGCGGGAGGGCCGAGTGAGATCCGACTTCCGAACGAGCATCTGTCTCGTTCTAATAGGATTCGTCCCTCTCAGCTCGGGTGTACTTTGACAATCAGGGTCTAAGTAGCCCGTCTCTTAAATTACCCTACAGTGTATGAAGTAGTGAGAACTAATAGCCAAACCAAACCAAACGACACTAGTAAAGTTTGTTTAGTAAAACTAAATAACATTAATCTTTTGCATTTTTCAGAATTCAAAGGAAATCCTCCAAAAGACGAGTCGCTGTGGTAATCAAAGCCTCTATAAACAACCAAATTCAAACTGCGGTAATAAAACAAAGAGATGTTGGAGCGATTTAATAAATCAAACCATAAAATTCATGGTTACGACGCTTCAACCACTTTTGGTTCTGTGGACGTGGGTTGCCAGGTGACAATGGATGACCTTAGCCAGAGTGAGGAAAGTGCTTCCTCTTCCGGGTCAGTTGTACAGAAGATCCGTGGTATCTTGCAGGCCTACCGGGCAGGCGCGACAATCCACGGGATATCGCATAGCCAGACGGACTTAGCCGTGTATCCTCTGAGACGGTGAGTTCATTTTGGTTTGGTTTGGTTTCGTTTTGGCTTAACGTCCCTTTCAACACTGTAACGTCATTAAAGGGACGGGCTACCTCGACCCTGCCTGTCAAGGCCAACCAGGGCTGAGAGGGGCATTGTTCCAGCAGAAAAACGGAGAAATATTCGATCAAACAAACTGCCCCACGCGGGCTTCGAACTCACTTCCTCTGCGTGAAAGGCGAAGCGCCAAACTAACCATTACATTACAGACGCCGGTACGGTGAGTTCAGATCCCAGCCTTTCGACACTGCCATATTTTCGTGAATATTTATGTTGATAATGTTATCAAACTGGGACACAGCACACAAAGAGCAACTTTCAGGGAAACTTATGCCTGCTTAAGTGCTTAAATAAAGAACAAAAACAGATGGGCCTAAAACAACCGCTGGCGCCTCTAAAAATAAATCACTCTTTACCGCTACGACTGAGCTTCCAGTTTTTCAATAGTACGTTGTGTCCTTGGGAAAGGCACTTTACACAAATTTCTTCACTCCATCCAGGCGTGAATGGGTACCCAGCGTATGCTTCCAAGGAAGTTGAGAAGGTTTCTGAATGACTTGGTCTGCTGGGATAATAATGACTGTAAAGCGCACAGAGCCAGCAATTGGGATATGCGCTATATAAATGCAATCCATTATCATTATTATCTCTTTGTTCCTTCACAGAGTGATATGGGTCATCCTGGTTCTGGTTATGGCTACTACACTAGCTTTTTTCCTCGGCAACGAATTGCAACGTTGGTCAAGGTACCCTATCAAAAGCAGCATGAAAGCCAGATTCCCTAACAATATGGATTTTCCCGCGGTGACATTTTGTAGTCTGAATCAGTGTCATAGGGATAGGGTTCCAGACGAAGAGGCTGTGAGTTCTTTTTTATTCTTCTTTTTCTCATTCATTCATGCCTCATTCATTCATTCATTTACTCATTCATTATTCATTCGTGTTTTTATTCATTTGTTCATTTATTCATCGTGCATTGATGTATTTTCTTTTGCATTTATTCATTCCTCCATTCCTCCATTCCTCCATTCATACTTCAATTCAACATTTATCATCCAGTATTGCATATACTTTTTCAATCATGAGTTTAGTCGCTCAAGTACTATAAATTATTTCTATAATTTCCTTATTATTATATCGTGTATTTTGGGGGCACGGTGTTGTTGATAAAATATTCAATATACACCACATGTGCAAAAATAGCTTTAATTTCACTTTTGACCTCATGGTTTTTTATTGTGTTGTGGTTATTTTTTCGAAATTATACGCTTTTTCGACCCAACATTTCCAATTATATTTCTCAGTATAAAGCTGTCATGTTGGCGAAGAGCGAGTACGGCAGATTCGCTCAGAACTACGACAACAGCACCATGGATTTCGATTTGGGCAACATGACAGACGTGTCTTCGGAGCGGATGGTCAGCTTGACCAGACATTGTGCTTTGAGGTATGGTTTGGTTACCAGTATTACGCCTCTTACACCTCCCCACCATCTTAAACTTCACCCCTACCTAAACATGAATACACCTAGCAAAAAAAAAGAAAGAAAAAGGCCTTAATAGGACATGCATACACATGACACAGATGGAATGGCCCTCAAGGGGGAAAATACCACAGTGTTGCCAAGAGGCTAAAACAGCCAAAAAGACGCTAGCGCCTCTATAAACAACTAACTTTGAACTTACTAACTAATTCAACACTGCAAGGTCAATGAAGAGAAGGGCTATTTCGAACCCGCATGTCAGGGCCAACCCAGGCCTTGAGGGACGGGACCCAGTAGAAAAGCGAGATGGTCCGCACGTGGGATCCAACTCGGGTCTTCTGCTTGATAGGTGAAGAGCCTAACTATAAGGCCTACATAACAAGTGCCGATGCTTTGGGGTAGCCTATGCTCATTCGTAAATTGTCAATGTTTAGGTTGATTTGCTTTGGTTAGGCTTGATTTTTTGTTTGTTGATGATGGTTGATGAATGCTAACCGACGAATGAAGATCCAACAAATTAGTAGCAACTCAGTTCGAGAATTACAATTGTTAATGCAGCATGGATTTCATGCAAATTAGATAGTAGGTTTCATGCAAATTAGATAGTGAATGCATTCACGGGACCAAAAAAAACTTTCACGCGTGAAATATCAAGCTTTGATATTTCACAAGTGAGATATAATACGGATTTCTCTTACTGGGAGTGCAATGCTAAAACATCCCTGTGTATGTAAAAGATATGTTATAGACAGCGATATATCGTATTCCTTCATACATTTTTTTCTCAACTCCACAGGCTAAACGAGCTGCTCAAATTCTGCAGTTGGCAATCAAAATCCTATCCCTGTGAGGAACTGTTTCCGCCAATAGATACTGTATCAGGGTTGTGCTACGTCTTCAATAACAACGCTTCGGCGGTCCAGGCTGTGACAGGCGTGGGGAGCAGGGCCGGGCTGAAGATTGTGCTGGATACGCAATATGACAAATACTACCACGCCCTCGAGATGGTGTCCGGGATACAGGTAGGAACAATAGTTTGAGGGTTTTTTTTCTTCTTTCTTTGTTGGTTGAATACTGTTTTTTCTCCAACCCTGGACTATGTCCACTTTCGGACAACTTAGGAAAATAGCAAAGAAAAGAAAAGAAAAAGAAAAAAATTATTGAGCTGGGGTTGGGTTTGGGGTTAGTTTCAGTTTGTTTTTTGGGGGGTTTTTTTCTTCTATAAAGTAATCAACGATATTTTTTTTCCTAAAAAGAAGATAAAAAGAGAAAAAATATTAAAAGGAAACAGAAGAAATTGAAAGATACTTATTTCACACAATTCGGGTTTTTTTTTCTTCTGGAACATTGTCTCAGGCTGACCAGCTATGGTCACAGAGATTGATTTAGCAATCGAGTCTGACTATTGCTGGTCAAAGTGAAATAATTTCCTTGAAAATCAATGCAAAGCAAAACAAAACACCAACAGTAGAACAAAAGTCTTCATGGGAAACATACTCGCCACTGGAACGTAACACAAACCTTTATTGAATTAAATCTTTTCGGTCAATATTTTGTATTTCTAAAAATCTTCTGTTCTCGAAAAATAAACTGGCACATTCAAATGTTTTTCCTCTTGTTTTTTTTTTTATTTAACTTTTTTTTATATCATAAAGCAAACAAGTTTTCCATCTGAGTACCAGGATTCGAAATGCTATAAAAAAAAACCAACAACAACAAAGCATTTTTCATTCTCACCCTGCTGCCAACAACTTCGTTTAACAAAGCGTCTACCTTTGCTTTGTCTAGCCTTTGGCGCTCCTTTTGCTTTTCTAAGCATATTATGTTGCCTTAACCTTTTCATGACCAAAATCCAAGCCTGTTTTCTGTAGGGTACTTATTTCCATCTCCCTATCTTGAGATATTACATTGATTTCTGGAATCTCAATCTCTTGCTGACTTCGCAATGGCCCGTATTTCATGTTGAGATACCTGCGGTTGAAGACTAAAAGAGCAACAAACACTATGACGTTTAAACCAAACTCAATTATCAATAAATAACAAAACCAGAGGTTGGAGAATTCGTCCATCAGATAGGAAACTAAAACTGGATTCACCATTGTGCCTATGGAAACGACAACTAAAATAGATGCTGAAACCCTCTCTGTTACCAAAACTAACTCGGTCTCAGCCCACGAGAAAGCCGAAGGAAATACGGCGGCCATGCTTATCCCCGCAGTGACAACGAAAACCGTTGTAGCGGTCGTAACGCCGATAAAGGAACAAACCACAAAACCCACGAGTGAGGCTAAGATCAAGCACCAGCAGAGATTTAGGAGCTTGAGAGGAGTGAAGAAATGAGAGATGAAGATCATGGCGAATCTTCCAGCCGCAAAAGCTGACCAGAACATGCCGGTGATGATAGTACCTCTGCTTTTGTCTACGCTGTCGAAGTGGTTGACGAGGAATGTCATGAGGAAGGAGGAAAAGAGGCCTTCCACACAGGCGTAGCTGGCGACGAACACGGAGATGCTTATCACTACGACGATGTACATGGGCAATGGCAGTTGTCTAATCTCCTCTGTCTTTGTCGCTGATTGGTAGGTAGTGGTTCTTTTGGGGACGGTTGTCGAGCTGGGGTCGTTTCTGTTTTTCAAAATCAACAAAAGCAAGGGCAAGCAGGATGCGATGTTTATGAAGCCACCTTGGTAAGAGAAAGAATTAATTATCAAGATTAGAGAAGAATCTTGAGACAATGGGTATTCTCAAAATTAGAAACGACTTTTCTACACTTGTCCACTTGAAAAATGGTTTATCAAGGTGTCTTACTTAGGCCTCATGGTTCAATGGTTTTAAAAGGTTGATTCAATAGAATACATATTATCGTTAATGCTCCAGATGACTTTTCTTAAGAAATCGTGTTGCCAAGCAGATTGACGAACATTTCCTTTAAAAAAAAAGTAAAACCTTGTGATTCACTTACTAATAAAGAATGCGTATTGAACGTCGGTTGTCTTTTCCCCTTCCGTCGAGTTGCTCACGCCAAGAGAGGAATTCGTCAACCAGTATCTTCCACTCGAGTTATATATACCACTCGCTGGTGTCGTTGAGCTGTTTAGAAAAGATGCAGCAGTGGAGCTGGTCATGTTATATTCCTCATCTGCCTCTGTGAGGAAGGGCTCAGTCATGAACGGGGAGAGAAAACCCCCGAAAGCAAAGGAGAAGTGAAGGAAGAGCATCAGAGACAGTCCCTCGTCACCCCAGAGGCGCATCTGCTCTGCGTTGCCGGCTGTCAATACAGAGAAAAACGCATATGATAGTTATTACATGCTTGCTTCTCTTTTCGTTTTCCATTTTAGACCCCCAAAAAATGTATTCTATGACAAATTCAAGTAGAATTTTGAAGATGAAAATTAGGCAAAATGTATGCCACGATTAATATAGTTTTATGAATCTCAGAAGCTACTTTTTATTGAGACACCGATCTTTGGTTGTTTCAGCCCGTTGCTCTCTCTCTCTCTCTCTCTCTCTCTCTCTCTCTCTCTCTCTCTCTCTCTCTCTCTGCCCCCTCTCTCCCTCTCTCTCTCCCTCTCTCTCTCTCCCTCTCTCTCTCTCTATCTGTCCCTTTGATAGTCTTTAAGTTTCTTGCTTGTCATTCAACTTGTGTGGCTTTGAGCTGAACTGCCTATTTGGAGAATAACAAGACAACAAAACATAAACAAAAATTATTACCATAAACTATAGCCGTGGGTAAACTGTGACCATTGTTTCAAGACCATGA
>JAUKPP010271533.1:0-11187 GCA_032273245.1 Phyllaplysia taylori | reverse complement strand
CGGGTTGGCCCTGACAGGCAGGGTCGAAGTCGCCCGTCCCTTAAATGACCTTACAGTGTTGCAAGGGACATTAAGCCCAAACCAATAGTTGTTTGGGTGGGGGTTTTTTTGGGGGGGTTCCCATACCGACCGGTTCCTATCTATGGGGACACTTCTTGAGTTAGTAATAATGTGCATTTTGTGTTAGATCAATGCCAGAAGTTGCAGTCTTAGATCACAAATCTTGGTAGGTTATTTAGATGAGTCAAATGCGACTATTGTTGATTGTAAGTTGGGGTAATAATTTATTGTAAAGCACATAGAGCCTGCTTTCAAGCGGGGATATGCGCTGTATAAATGCAGTCATTATTATTAATTTTAGTAACACACTTCCAGATGCATTGGAAGTGTGTTTATTTGTATGTTTGTTTTAATCTTTATAAACTTTTTCTCCAGCAGAGGCTCAATAGTTAATTTGAGGTTATTTATTTATTGTGGGAACAATCTCACTCTCTACCCTTTAGAATTTATCACCCCATCAGACGAAAACAGCCAAGAAAGCCAGTGCCTCTATAAAGAAATAAATTCATCGTCCCCATCAGATCAATAGAATTCTGGAACATTCTCATGCCGTGTGAGAAGACCATGATGATTACAGTATGTGAAAACCGCTGACAACCGATAAGATCTTTTGGGGGTTTTTTTGTTGTTTGGTTAGGGTTTTATGGCTTCATCGACTCTATAAGGTCCTTTCGGCGCCCAGAACCATTCCAAAGTTTGGGTAGGAATTAATTTTGCGTTTTGCCCGGATTGCGGCTTAATAGGCCTACTCTTTGCGATTTTCAAGCACCAAGGGATCTTTAACGTCCGCAACGCGCACAGAGGACCTCCAAGATTTTTTGTTCTTATCCAAGAAGACTAGATGTTTGATCTTACTTACCTTAAGATCAGGGGTGTGATTGAGAGAGAGAGAAAGAGTAGATAAGGTATGGGAAGATGAACAGAATAAGCAGACGAGAACAGACGTATGTGCACTAGTGTTGATGTGTCTTTCTCAAGAAATATCTCTTGCCTTGGTGTCTCAATTCATTGATAAATGGTTTTGGTAAATACGGAATTATCATGGCAATGTTCTGTTGACAGAGACTAAATGTGGAATGACCATGGCAATGCTCTGTTGACAGAGACGCTGAGTTCACCATCCCAGAGCTGCCGTCTGGGCGTGAGCTGGTCATCAACATTAAGAGCACCTGGGGTGACCATCACTATGTGGGACTGACCGGTGTCCAGCTCTTTACCAGCCAGGGAGAGCAAGTCCAAGTAACAAAGGTCAGAGTCTGTGCTGTGTGCGAGTCTGTGTGTGTTATTTGATGTGTGTCTTTGTGCCCAAATGTGTGCGTATTTGAATGTGTATGCACATTTTTCGTGTATGTTTGTGTGTTGTTCGTATCTTTTGTTCGGTGTTTTTTTTTGCCATTATATGCAGCAAAGTGAAGCATTTAGGAAGATTTCTGTTCTTGTAATTATTTTATACTAGTAAAGGTTTTAGACAATTGTACAGGAACGACATAAAAACACTAATTTCCAAAACCTCTTCCTCCCAACGGTGCAAGGTTAGAACCAGTGAAAATATTAGCATTTCCTGTCATGAACCGCTTATTATATAATATTTCTCCAAGTAGTTGAGAGTTACCAAAGAAAGAATATTAAAAAGAATTATTTTTTCAAGTTTGAAAACTTTTGATTTCAAAAGTGGACAGGGGAGGGGGGAAGGTAATACTCTCGCTTTCTAATCATTCTGCCACCTCCTCACAGATCTGGGCCAACCCGAGTGACATCAATATCCTCCCCGAGTACGCCAAAGACCCGCGCATTGTGGGCAATCTCATCGACAACGTTAACCGCACGCGTGACGACGTGCACATGTGGCTGGCTCCATTCACGGCGGGAAACAACCATCTCATTTACATGACCTTCGCCAAACCCTGCCAGCTGGCTTTGGTCCGTGTTTGGGTAAGGATTTGTTGATACTTTGATCTGTGTCTTGGTAAGGATTTGTTGATACCTTGATCTGTGTCTGGGTAAGGATTTGTTGATACCTTGCTCTTTGTCTTGGTAAGGATTTGTTGATGCTTTGGTCTGTGTTTGGGTAAGGATTTGTTGATACAATTGGGTCTGCCTAAACGTACACCATTCAAAGACACACTCTGTTCAAACTTGTGCGTTTGTCATAAGTCAGGATTTTATTTTTCCTAGCATGGTAATATTGATGGGGTTCATGTAAATGTATGCTCTATGTAATTACGGGCTCACAAGTTGAGAGTATTTCAAAACTTGAACGAACTGTCTATTTTAATCTATTATGTTCAATTAGTTTACTTTCTTTTATTCGAGCACACCCTGCGGGTATCTCAGAATTTATCATTACGGGTGGTTTTGCAAAGGGAGACAAAATACAGAGGATGAATTAAAGAAAGATAAGATAATAATAATAATAATATCTATGGATGATTCACCGCTTTTAAAAAATCAGGGGCAAACTTTACTTCATAAAGGTTTGGACATGTGTAAGAAAAATGTGTTAATGGTTCACTCGACTCTGTCTTGACAGAACTACAACAAATCTCGCATTCACTCATTCCGCGGAGCCCGGGAGGTGGTGATGACGCTGGATGGCACTGAGGTCTTCAAGGGGGAGATCGCTCGTGCCTGCGGAGGCATTGAGGGAGGCACGGAGGCATTTGGAGATGTAAGTCATGACCAATTGTGTTGCATCGCCATGAAATCAGAGGTCGTCAAAACAAGGGGAATATAGTTATCAGCCTTTTTCTGAGTCTCGGGCAATTTTTACCATGAGTGGTGTTTGTGACCTAGTACTAAAAAACATTTGTTTGAAAAAAGAGTGCCATTTTGAAAGCCAGAGAATATTGATTTAGACAAAAAAAAATCATGACTTTAACTATCTCAGTAGAGGAATTAATTTAAGTCATGTATGTTGGTTTCGTTGGGAATTGATTGGTGATAAGGGGTTTATCACAGTGACAACCTAATAATCTATTGTAAACATGGGCAAAGAAAGATGTTATTTTATCTGTGTCGAGCGTTGTGCAAAAAAGACATTTGTAGATGTTAAATTTTGAAACATTATTCCATACAAAAACAACCAGAATTATGTGCCTATGAAAACAATTCTATGTGGGTGTTTGGCAGACGTTCTGGTGTGATCTGCTCCTTCTAATTCTTTATATGTGTCACTGTTGTCCAGGTCTTATTTCATCGCGCTGAAATTACCGTACTGTATTGACAGTGTTGTAGAGCCATAACCAAATAAACACCCTTCTATTGTCATTTGTTCACTCTTCGTAAATATTTTGTCACCAGACCATTTTGTTCACAACGGACGAGGCTATTCTAGAGGCTGTGTCGAAGAACGATGACGCCTTTGAGGGAGAGATGCTGAGTGACGGGGAGGAGGACGTGCCATTTGAGCGACCCAGCACGGCAGACGCTGATGATGATGTGAGTTGGGACAGACGTGACCGCTGTGATATCTTGATGGTGTTGGGCACAAAATGCTTAACTTTGAAATATTCCGAAATGTTGATTTATTACTCTGTTGTGAGGGCGGATTGAATATATCATCCATGGTATTGAGCACAACTGGGCCAACTCGGAAATAGTCTTTACATTCAATCAAACTTTTAAGTGGCATGATCGAGTGAGATACTCTCAAACAGCCAGACTCTCGAAACATCTTTGAAGAAATCATAATTACACACGCACGCATACACACAAAGACTCTTACACGCAGATGTGCACAAACACACATGTACACACACACACACATGCACACGTACACCAACACACACACACGTACACACACACAGACAGAGGGATAGGTATCCTCAGGATCTTTTTTTCACCTCCTAGGCTGAAAGAAGTCCTGCAAAGTTCCCCAAAATTGTTTGCAATTTTATGTTTCCTGGCCCACAGGCTGTGGGTAGTTATGAGTAGCTTTGCCCATTGGCTCCCCCTTCCTGACAGGCAGGGTCAAAGTAGCCTGTCTCTTAAATGACCTAACAGTGTTTCGAGGGATGTTAAACTAGACATCAAACACACACACACTTGCATTTGACATACTGCAGGAATTATGCGTCAAATTGAGTCACTTCCAAGTTTTCGTTGCTTCCCCAGGATCAAGAGGAGAAAAAGGTGACTGTTGTGAGCGCTAGGACGGCTTGGGTTGCGTTTAATTGTTTCGGGCTTTGGGTTGGGTTTAAATTTTTTTTCACAGCTGCACTGCATTCGTCACTGGTTATTATTGGTGTTCCTCTTGCCTCTCCTTCCCCCCCCCCCCCCCCCCTCTTGTGTGCCCTCTCCCCCACTTCTTTCGTGCCTTTTCTCCCTCAAACTTTCTAACTCTCCTGTATGACCGTTGGAAGTTGGTTTACAGTGTGTCACAAATTATATCATAATATTTTATTTTTTTCACTAATTCTTTTTCTTTTCATGCATGTGGGGTTTTGTTTATTTGGCTTGGTTTTAGGTTGTTGTTGTTTTTATTGTCTTTTGAGTATTTCTTGGATGCATTTTATGTTTTAATTATTTGAGTTACATAAAGCATGATGGATTTGCAGCATGAGAAGAGTTTCTTTTTTTCTGTGTGCATTTTTACAAAAGTCGAGGAGCAGTACTTACTCAAGACTTGTCTTCTCAATGCTCTCAGAGCTTTCATTGATTTTATATCACTGACTGTCAGAATGAAAACACTGTTCATTAGCAGATTTGGACTTGGGAACCTGTTCTTCCTAGATTGCAGCTCTTTGAGAGGATGAGATTCAAAACCAAATATGTGCAATTTAGCCATTTAGAGAGTTTTCTTTGGGTTTTTTGCTTCCATACCCATGAAGTACTGTAAAAATTATTTTTTCGCGTTGACTTTTTTTTTTGCGAAATTGAGACAAACCAGTTTCGTGAGATTTTAATTTTCACAAATTTCTCAGTTACGGTACTAGTAACAAGATATGATCATAGCAAGGAAAGAAAAGAAAATGCCGCACAGCTCATACATACATTCCCACAGAGCCACACAGAAAATACAGTAAACGGTAGAAAAGGGAAGTTATTATCAATAGACGACGCTTGGCTAAAAAATATATATAACTGTTCTCATTGCTCAGGGCAAGAATCTGGAAAGTGCGTATTTGTTAATTCATGGGTTTTGCATCTGATCACCTCTAATGGGATGCACGAAGCTAGTCGGCAGTTTTTTCGACTAAGTGTTCCATTCCGTAATCGGTAACACTCACAGTAGCTCACAAAATCACGTGCTGGCGGGGTGATTTAAGTTGAAAATTACTCATGTATTGAAATTATGCTTTTATAGAATGGAGCATTTTTAGTCAACGAAACAGCTGACTAACACTGTGCATCCCGGTCCTCATGTCAAAGTTTGCAGGGTTCCTGCGGCCTCCTTAAATTCAAGGAGCCCTTGAAAACTCCTTGAATTTGAGGAACCTCCTTGAAAACTCTTTGAACTTTGCCAGAATGAATATGAATAAAGTTTTTGTCGGAAAATCGAAACTACAATTTCTTTCGGACAAGTGTAGGCCAATCGGAAAGAGTGTTTCAGCTCCTAAAAAAAATTTAATTTCTCCTTGAAACCTTGAAATCTCCTTGAATTTGGTGGGGAGTTCATGGCAGGAACCCTTGAGTGTGATATGCTTTGTTTTTATTCTATTGTTTCATTATAGAGGTGACAATATTGTTGGTTGTTGAATGTTTTGCATTAGGACGAATAGTACAAGGATTAGGAGATGGTGAAACTCACTTCTTTAGTCTTTTCATCTCTGTTTTGCAGGGCTGTTTTTGTGTTTGATCATTTTTATGTGAGGTCTGATTTTTGTTTGTGCATGTAAGACAAAGAGTGTGTGTGTTTGTTTTTCATATGTGTGTGTGATCTTGTGTGTCTGTGTGTGTGAGTATGTGCAAAGGCGGGGAATGATCCAGGTGTACTTCTCACAACAAAGATGCTTCGTAATAAGAATGCTGAAAATGATGCTTGCACCAGGAGCGTTGAGAGGGGGTGGGGGGGGGGGGAAGAAGAAGAAGAGAGGAGGATGATTTGTGTTTTGTGTGCCGCCGCAATAGCTTGCTCATGTGCCTGGATGCATTCACCACGTATGTTTATGCATGTGCCCTTTGTCTGTACGCATATGCTACGCAATTCGTTTATCGACACAAACCCTGCCTATTGCCTCAAGTACATGCATCTGCACACTGCATGAACTTCTACCCATCGGAGGCCTTGCTTCATTTCTACATGACTCACACAGGCATTGCTGCTTAGTTATGCTTTAAGATTCTGTTACAATATGACACGTGTGCTGCAGTATTCTTCGAAATCATATTTTACAGTAGTTTTCAAAGATGGCAAGGAGCTGCCAGTTACTTGAAGTTGGAGGAGTATTTGGCCAGGAGCAATCATATCTGAAATCAGTAACAGTTGTTCTTTATCAACGTTTATTTTTATCATTGTTATTATCAATTTTTATTATTATCGTTGTGAAATATTCATCATTTATAATTTTTTAAATGGTCTTTTAGTTCATTCAGCAGTTTTACGTCCCTTGCAGCACTGTAAAGTCATTTAGAGACGGGCTACTTCGGCCCTGCCTTATTATAATGGTCTGATCAGAGAAAGGGGATGCGAATCTGTACAGGGTAGATTTGTATAGAAAAAAATTCATGTTCAGGGGTTTACCATGACTGTAAGTGGAGACTACAGCACTACCATGGACAAGCTTGTTTCTTAGCGTATACCTTGCACAACCTTACAGTGTTGCAGGGGACGTAAAACTGGTAACCAATACCTTGCACACTGGCCCTGTGGTGTAATGGTTAGGCTCTTCGCCTGTCATTCGGAAGACCCAAATTCGATCCCAAGTGCGGATGATCTTGGGTTTTTCCTGATAGGATTTTTTTTCCCTCGTGGCCCCAACATGCAGGATAGAAATAGTCTGTCTCTTAAATGACCTTACAGTGTTGCAGGGGATGTAAAACTGGTAACCAAACCAAGCCAAGCACCTCGCACCTGGCTACAGATGTTTTTACTTCCCCTGACCCGTCCCATTCCATAATAACTTCAGATATTACTTAACACTTTGTGGTCACTCGATGCATATGCGCAGACCCAAATTTGCCCATCCAGTCACTTGGCGCATATGTGCACCAGGTCTGATAAGCATAATCGTGTTATGGCTGGCTGCGCCTGACCGTAAGGGTTCTATGTTCTTCTGGCTGTGTGACTACAAAGTGTTTAGTGTACAAAACTTCATGAAACAGAAAATCTCTTTTACTGACCTTATGTGTTGAATGGTAGCAGCTACAGTATTTTGTGATATATTTCATGGTCACACTCAGTTGACTTTTGACCTTCATACTTCTTCAAGTGACATTTAAACTAAATTTCGGTTTTGTTTTAAATGTTTTTTCTGTCCCTTTTTGTTTCTTCTTTTTATTCTTTGACACTTTGTAGTCGCACAGCCGGAGGGACAAAGGATTCTACAGGTTACGCTCAACCAGCTGTGGCGTGATCAGACTTTTCGAGCTGAGTGACCGGATGGGCAAATTTGGGTTAACGCATGACTTCAAAGTGTTACGGCTATATATATCTGTGTAAATCACCTTTTGTGATAGAACTGTCATAATCTGTTGTCCAGAATCTTCAGTATTTTTAGAAGGATTTTTTTTTTCTCTGCTCAGACTCGACCTTTCACCCGGGCAGCTGGCCTGTTGGCCGCAGAGAAGGACAAGGACAAGGCCCAGCTGTCGGCCCGGCCAGGCACGAGTATGGTGACCAGTGTGGGCGACCTGGTGGTCTACAAGGCGAACAGTAAGTGAATTACTCACATGCTATTTGTGAGTGTGTGAGGGAAAGAGAGATGAAAAAAAATACTGGCGTTGTGGTGTAATGGTCAGGCTTTTCGCTTGTCATGCAGAAGACCCGAGTTCGATCGTGGCCACGGACTATCTGCAAGGTTTTTTTTGCTAGGATTTTTCCCTCTCAGCACGGGTTGGCCCTCACAGGCAGGGTCGAAGTAGCTGGTCTCTTGAATGACTTTACCATGTTGCAGGAGACGTAAAAATTCTTATTTCTTAGAAATTACAGTTATAATGCATTGTTTTACCTCCCATAAAGTTTTGAGGATTTCTGACAGCTGTCCACTGCATGTAATAAGTCAAAATACATTGTCATACTGACTGAAAAATAAACTCAATATTTTTCTCTTAATTAGTGAACATTGAAATGAAAAACTAACTTTACAGAAGCAGTGGTCAGTCCATGTAATTTATTATTTTGTAGAGAAAAAAAAATCACGCATCACAACCTCAAAACACAGTATAACATAATTTTAATGATTAATATGTCCTCATGAAATGAAGAAAAGTGAATAAATTTTTTTGGCAGCACATGAAATTTGTCTTAAGTGGTAGCAATTCAGAGACATCTGCACAGTGACATGTGCAGCATTGAAGTTTTTGGTTTTTAGAGGTATAACTTAATTATAGCCTTCGCATTAGGTGTTCCTTATTTGGGTTTTCAAAAGTTGGCAGCTATGCAACACTGTAAAGTCATTTAAGAGACGGGCTAGTTCAAACTTACCTGTCAGGGTGAGTAGCCAAGGCTGAGAGAGATGAATCCCAGCAGAAAGACGCAGATGCTCAAATTCCTCACTAGGGAATCAAACTCTGATCTTTTACGCAATAGGCAAAAGGTCTAACCATTACACCACAGACGACATTCCTCCACTTTAAACTCGTCACCCCTTCATATCCACAGAGATTGAGCTGTCTTTTACGGCAACGTGGGGGGACCACCACTACCTGGGCTTGACCGGCCTGGAAGTCGTCGGCACTGAAGGGGATGCCGTCCCACTGACCATGAAGATGGTCTCGGCCGCACCTCGGGACCTTCGGCATTTGCCAGGCAATGAGAAAGATGAACGAACCCTTGACAAGTGGGTGATGTTTCAAAATTATTTATATATATATACAGAGGCATTATCATTTACTTTTTAGGTTGTTTTAAGCTTATGGATACAAAGTGTGTACTTACTTAGATGCATTTGTGTGTGTGTGTGTGTTAGCGTTTATTTATTGTATTTACATGTATTTACTATGCCACAACAAATTTCTTCTTATAGAGATAAAAAAAAAAATAGTATCTATTCTTCATGTAATCTGGTGAGATCAGCTTCATACTGCTCTTATTTTACTTATTTTTGTTTTTGTTGTATCAGGTATCTGTTCTGTTCTAATTTTTTTTTTTTTTTTGAAAAGCTGATTAAATTGATTTGGGGGGGGGGAATATAGGGTGTTTTGGTTGTTGAAGAAATTTGAATTTCATTGCTAAGAAACTAGGATACTTTTCTCAAATCCTAAATATAGTTAAACCTGCCTTAGCGGTCATCTGTGCTAGCGGCTACTGGTCCGTGACACCCTTGAGTTTTTCCTATATAATTTACCTGCCCATAACATCCCTGTCTTATGCGGCCATGGCGAGCCATTTTCGGGATAATGCAGGCCTCAAAACCCGCTCATAGCAGCCATTGACAACAAAGAGCTTTCCGCCAACTAGCTCTCAGACTGAGTGTGTGCGCCAGTCAATGCAGGTTAACAGCTGAGCTTATGCCCTTGCTAAGCTTCTACCAACTAAATAAGAGGGGGGAACTTTGGGCAGCGTTACCCAACACCTTCGTAACAGCCAGTAAGGATAACACACCTCTCATGGCTTAGGCCAACACATATGTAGTAACCAGAGTCTGTGGTGTACTGGTTAGACCCTTTGCCTATCATGTATAGGGTGTGAGTTCGAGGTCCGCGTGGGGCAGTTTGTTTGATTTAGTATCTCCGTTTTTCTGCTGGGACAACAAGGTCCCTCTCAGCCCCGGGTTGGCCCTGACAGGCAGGGTCGAAGTAGCCCGTTCTTTAAATGGCCTTACAGCGTTGCAAGGGACGTTAAGCCAAAACAAACCAAACTAAACATATTATGTAGTAGCACAGGCTTTCAATAGAGTTGTCCAGTGCTCAGTAAAAAAATAGAAAAAAACAGCTGAATTTCCTGAAAAGAGGAGGCAGATCTGCTGCGTAATTAACTGCAATAGAAATAACACCCAGGTTTTTCTATCATAAATAGCAAGTAAGGGACTGAACTATTTCTATGATTTGAGACTTGGGATCACAGAAAATTAGCTTTCTTGACAGTACATTATACCATGGCTAGATACATTGCATTGACTTTACACTGCAGTTTTAAGAATGGCTATTACTTTTTTCATTTTATTGATGCTCTCTCCCGACAGGTTGATCGACGGCTCGAACGTGACCTGCCATGACTCCCACATGTGGCTGATTCCTTTCGCCGAGGGGGAGAGTCACACAGTGACCGTGACCTTCCCGCAGCAGACGCTGGTCTCTGGGGTGCGGGTGTGGAACTACAACAAAAGCCCGGAGGATACGTACAGAGGGGTACGTACGACCTCATGATGGGAATGATTTGGTCTGGTCTTGGTTTAACGTCCCTTGCAACCCTGTAAGGTTATTTAAGGGACGGGCTGCTTCCACCCTGCCTGTCAGGGCCGACCCGGCGCTGAGAACGACATTGTCCAAGCAGAAATCGGAGATACATGTATACTCAATCAAACAAACTGCCCCATGCTGGCCTCGGACTCACGTTCTCTGTGTGATAGGCGAAGCGCCTAACCATTACACCGCAGATGGGGATGATAATGGAGATGTAAACCAAATTTCCCCACGGGGATCAACAAAGTTGTCATTTTCATTTCTCCATATTCATGTACAGTAAAACCTTGTTACACCGCCAACCATAGGACCATTAGAAAGGTGCCGTTAAAGGGAGAATGGTGGTACAATGCTTCTCCCTGCTCCCCCCCTCTTCCTGCTGTCTCTAACTTTCCCTCCTGCTCTCCTCTCTCTCCTGCTCTCTTCCCCTGTCTCTCCCTCCCTCTTTCTCTCTCCCCTCCCTGCCCCCCCCCCCCCGTCGTCCTGCTCTCTCTCACTCTCCCCCTGCTCTCTCCCCCCCATCTCTTCCTATCTCATTCTCTCTCCCCCATCTCTTCCTATCTCATTCTCTCTCCCCCATCTCTTCCTATCTCATTCTCTCTCCCCTCCCTGCCCCCCCCCTCG
>JAUKPP010271522.1:0-11189 GCA_032273245.1 Phyllaplysia taylori | reverse complement strand
TGGTTTGGGGGTGTTGGTGGGGGGGGGGGGTGGGATGGGGGTAGAGGGATGGTGTCAAACTACAATTATTGACCAAACCAAACAAAACCAAAATTATACCAATACCAGCAATGTAAAAATATATTGTAGAAGTTTGTCATTTTTATCCTCAGTTGCTCACCTTTTTTTCAATCTTTGTAGGCATGATAGGTATAATTAATTTTTTAGAGTAGAAACCATTCTAAAACCAGGTCACTACCATATATTTGATAATTTCTTTTCTTGGCTGTTTGCCTCTTTCACCAGTGTGTTGTTTTTCTTTTCTTTAAAAAAATAAATAAATATACAGTAGAGCGCCGTTAATCCGACACGGTCCGTCCCCGGCAAAAGTGTCGGATTATCGAGTTTGTCGGATTATCGGATCTGCCATAGTTAGACTCCATGTAACCCTATAATATAATTTAACACTTTTATTTCATTCACTTTTGCCGTCTTGTGATTTTTAAAAAAATTAAAAACGTCATAATTAGTGAGTTATGTGTACATGTAATACCAAATGCCGTTTAATCTTATGCATAAATTTTCTTAATGTGAGGACTATACACAATATTGAGACGGGGATGGGTAGGAGGGGGTGATGAAATTGTAGTTGGCTTCTCTTGTTTGCTTACGGGCATCTGGCATGCCATAAAAGTGATTAGGCTCTACGCTGTCGGAAGTAGATACGAGGAGTCCAAGGGTAGTGGTCAAACTGATCGTTTGCTAATTTACGAGCTCTTGCCCGTTCTGTGTACACAACACGTCAGGTCGGTGAATGGATTCTACGTAACAGCGTTACATCTGGTTTTCGGGGTTTCATATTTTCTTTATAGTGTAACAGGTCGTACCTGCCCAAGAATCTGAAAATTGATGTCGGATTACCGAACAGTTTTTCTATATAATTATAGGTTTTGTTCCCTCTTAACCTATGTCGGAGTCGGAACAGCGAATTATCGGATTATCGAGACCTAAAATAGAGGAAAATATTCGGTCCCCGCTGATTGTGTCGGATAAGCGAATTTGTCGGATTATCGGCGCTCTACTGTATATGTATATATTTTACGGTATCACTTCTCTTCTGAATGGCAGCTCAACTTAAGATATATTATTTATAACTGGTACCATCTCGGTCATAACACACAGACTGGTCGGGACAAGTTCATAACCCTCAAATATGCTAAACTCTCTGATTTAGAGCAGGCGAGCCCTCAACACCTATTTCATTTGACTAGCACCTTGCTTGAATACTAGGTGAAGTAATACATTTTCCTTTTTGAAAAGATTTGTATCAGGTAGCCTATGTTTTACTGCTGGAATGTCGTGTACCCCTCATCTGGAGTTGACCCCTATAGACAGGATCAAAGAATATTTAAATTTTCTTAGCTTGTCTCTTGGGACCCAGTGCTGGGTTAAAGAAATATAAAGCCTAAAGCAACTTCATATTCCATTTATTCTTGGAGATGGTTATAAAACACCACCACACAGTCTCTACTTAAGTGTAAAGTTTTTCAGTCTGTCTCGCCCCGTAACATTCACTTAAGACTCTGAAACTGCAGTTTGGTTAAAGCTACGTGTTGAATAATGAAAATAAATGAGCAACGCATTTTTAACTTCATATCTTCATATAAACTCGAATAAAGATTTTTAAAAAAAAGTTTCCTTCCCACAGGCCATTAAAAACAATACATTTATTTCCTTATTTGTCCTAATTTCTGTGACTCTTGTTGTTATCCAATGGGCTAAAAGTCTGATTCTTTCTACTTGTCTCTTTACTGCTATTGTCCGTATTTGATTCACTTCCGTGCAATTAAATAACTTGTAAATACAGTGTCGATAGTACTATAAACCTCAACAAAAGAAAGTTTAGGCAAATCAACCCAGAAAGGCTTGGCCCCATCTCTTATAACTGTGATCTTAACACAGCCAGATCTTAGACCAGCCACCCGCATCACACTCGCCCAGATGGGTCTGTGGTGTAATGAATAGGCTTTTTGCCTATCATGCAAAGGACAGGAGTTCGATCCCATATTGGATGAACATCTTTGTCTCTCTGCTGGGATGTTGCCCACCTCTAAAACGACCTTACATTTACCAGGGGGTTGAAATTAGAATCAAGTCAAACCTCGCCCACTGATCCCATATGCTCAGATCACTTATCACACGCTCTACCCATAGCCCCCTCCTCTCCTTCATCCCTTCTGAATGCACATTCATGTGTAAGCAACGGGGTGTGAACTTACGGAAAAAAATATTAAGATATTATTCAGCATAGTAGTATGTCTTAAGAATAACCCTAAAGTTTGCTACAGTCCATAGCATAAATAGGATATATGATGAAAACCTTTACAGCTTGCATTCAACTTAATTTCTTTTGGTTTCCGCTGAAATCTGAACTGATGGCAATGAGACGTTTGGCATACATGTAGATTTATGTGCAGATGCCTCTCACTTCCCTTACCGTGTGCCATCCCTGGATGGAGCATAGCACAAGGACAGCTGGGACCATCTCACACAAATCTTTGTCCTGAATCCTATGTCAATTTGGCTTGATGGCAAAGTGCACAGTGGCGTACATGGCTTGGCAATGTGGTGTAAAACACCTGAGTCGTCTGGTTTGATCCAACTCAAGAGATTCATGAGTTCAAAAGGTCCTCAAAGAAGAGACAAAGCTGCCATGTCATGCACGGGCAAAGAGTCAGTGCTGCAGAGTGTTGGCTATTTCCCTAACGCGTACATCGGCCATGTATAGTCTCTCTGAGGACATGAAACAATGAGACCAGTCTCTTCAAAAAAGAGCAAAAGCTGCCATGTCATGCACGGGCAAAGAGTCAGTGCTGAAGAGAGTTGACTATTTCCCTTACGCATGCATTGGACAAGAAACAATGAGACCAGCCTGAAGCCAAAATTGCACATGCCGAGCCAAACAAAATTTGTACTGGATTCCAAGCCTAAAAGGACAGTGATCTACTCGCAACTTGACTGGGGCGGCAGTGACCATTGCTGTAGAGTTTTGATCAATTCCCCTCAAAATGTTGCCTCGCCCATGCCTCTCTGCCATCAGGTTTAAATTCGATACACTTGGCGAATTGCCGTGACTTAAGATGTAATGTTGAATGCAAGCTTTACTGTGTCTTCACCATCCCCTCCCTGAAGAAAAAGGAGAAAGCCCCAATAAATATACTCCTTGCCAGTAATAAGTCAAGAATAAGGTGCATCCTTCTCGCACACTGCCTGTTTCAACCCCTTTTGGCTTCTGATTATAAATACTTTATCTGTGTGCAGCACCATCCCCTCCAATCCCCAGGTATTCATGTTCCAACCCATCCACATACTTTCAGGCCAAGGGCAATTACAAATTACATGTACTAAGGAAAGGTCACATCTTACTTGCCTATAAACTAAGACATTTATTATTTTTATTGAGGTTTTACTGTGCTATCGACACTGTTATTTAGCTGACAAACCTACAGTTGGACAAAAGCATATTTTGGACAAAGAAGAATCAAACAACTGGACCCTATCAACATGCCAATCAATGTTCGGGCATTTTCATAAAAAAACCCCCACCCAGCTTAATTTGCTTTGTAATTTGGAAACCTAGCCACCTGTGGTATTTCTCCAAAATGATTTCCACAATGCAATTCTACTTTTATTGTCAACAAGAATCAATGAATGGTATATTTTTTAAAAAACTTGTTCCTGTTACGTGAAATAGTAATTTACAAACTTCGTTTGCAAAGACTTATGCTCTTAAGCCCTTTACATTGTTTAAAAAAAAAGATTAGAAATGTCATTATCCGGAAAGTTCAAAATGCTGAAAATGCAGGGGAAGAGTTCAGGATAATTCACAAATTTACTACCATATTTACATTTAAAGAACTTTTACACACCTACTATGCCATTACATTTTCGTCAAACATGAATCACCTTCCATTTTGATAGTTGCAGGTTTTATGGCATAAAGCTTAATTACAATTAAGTATAATCATTGTCATCCTTAAAACATGCGATTTCTTCATATGAAAATCCAATTAACTTTGCTTGGTTTGATGCTGCATGTAGTGATGTTTTTTCGCGATAATATTAGTATGGTGCTTTGATTCTGAAATTCAGGGCGGATTTTTAACATTGGTGACATGATGTTCCAGCAGAAAATTCTTCTACAGCTCTCCCTTAAAAAACTTAAAGCAAAATGAATTAGGCTCACTAGTATCCTGCAACTGAGTAATATTTTGGTAATACGTTGTATCATTATACTCGTTAATGAGTTTTTGTCTATTCAAGGCGTGTAATGGGAGGCATGTTCTGGCTTACCCAGTCAATGTAACAACTAGTTGGTCTTGTCTGGTCAGTAAGTAGTCCGTGTGTGTCATGACAGAGATGGTGCTAGCAGACCTGTCCTGTGAGATGGTGCGGGCTGACCAGTTCTGTATAATGGTGATGGTTTTGGTTTGGTTACCAGTTTTACGTCCCCTGCAACACTGTAAGGTCATTTAAGAGACGGGCTACTTCGACCATACCTGTCAACAAACCAACACATCTCAGCAAAGAGGCTAATATTCTCGTTCCCAATTGGGAATAGAACTCTGGTCTTCTGCGCGTTAGAAAAAGAATCTAACCATTACAGCACAACAAGTGCTCTTTGTAGGAGTATTGTAGCGGCTGTACCAGCTTGGATGGGAGAGAGGACCTTCCCTGCCTACCTCTCTTTAATAGTGTATGGTTTGTGGGGGGCAGTACTAGTGTAGACTTTACTTCTACTACATTCCATTCGCACTATTGTTGTCTTAAACGGTTCTTTCGGGTTTAATTGTACATCTCCCCGTAAGGTAATTTTATCGGTGGGCCAGCTTGTTACAAGGGTGTGAGTTTGTAACGGTTGCACTACCTTGGATGTTTGTGGAAACTTCTCCTGCCTACCTCAGCCCATAATTGATGGTCAATAGCTTCTCTGGTAGGTGTAGTCTTTCCATTTTACTACTTTCTCGTGACAGCGAAGTGCTGCTGACGCAGCCCGCAAATGGTAACCCTCAGGGAAACTTAAGCAGGGTTGATTGCTTAAGTGAAAACCAAAACAAGGGGAGGCTAAAATAGCTGAGGCTAGCGTCTCTATGAATAACCCATTCCTTACTACTACTACTACAGTAAGCACAATGCCCATTGCAGTTGTCTTAAAATGCTCGTTTGGTTTTAATTCTACACTTAATTGTGAACGTAATATTGTAAGGGGTAGGATATTTTTACCCTGATTGTCAGATGATAGACAGATAAATTGATAAATAGATAGATAGATAGATAGATAGATAGAGTAGGCTATTTTTACCCTGCTTGTCAGGTAAACCGGGCTGAGAAGTAGGCCTAAAAAACTTCTCAGCAGAGAGACGGAGATGTTCATCCAACGTGGGATCGAACTCCTGACCACTGTGTGACAGGCGAGGAACCTAATCATTACACCACAGACGCTGGTTACAAGACTGTGAGTGTTGTGGTGTAACGCTCGGACCATCTTGGCAGTGAATACTTTATACGTGCCCACGTCTGTCGATGAGTGAATGGTTGGTGTGGGTTTCTGTGTAGACCACTGTGACAGAATATATAATAAATATATTTATTCTTTCATTCGGCTAGACAACCATCTGTATAATGAGAAAACATTTTAACAGATTACATATCATTTTACTTATTTTTAGAATCATTGTCTTGACGAGCTAAAAAGTCGTCTCTCAACACACACGTGCATACAACATGATGTATAAAAAGTGGAATGCAGAAGTACAAATGGCCACTTCGGTAGGTTCCTCCAATGTTCGCTTTCCGAAAATCCGTCATCTTACTTTGTCATATGCGACGATTTGTGAAGCACAACAAAACAAACGCGCTATGTACTGCTCAGACTTTTGTTTTGTTAAGCAAAGCACCAACATTCTCTTTTCGACAAATTACAAGACAAAGCTCACTAAATTTAGATATATATAACTTTTTCTCATGTAGAGATGCTATTTGTAGGAAAGTAGGGCCTAAATGTAGTGACATTGCTGTATAGGGATTGTACTTCTATGTGTGCAGTGTTTTTTTTATTCAAACCTCACTGACCAACCACAAATTCGAGAGTTTACATCCGTGTTCGACCAATGGTGTTGTTGTTGCTCTTCTTCTGATCAGGGGCTTTTATGAGTTACTCCCCCTTCAGAGCCATGACAGCCCCGTTCTGTACTCCGAGAACGAAGAGTCTTGAAATTCATTCCTTTATGCTAAATTTCGACCATTAAAATCTAAAACTAACGGTATCATAAAACGGCGATAACTCATCCATGGAAGCCAGCACTCAGCTTGTTTCTCGCCCCATGCTGGTCCAACCTTGACCTTTACAAGCCTACAACAACTAACGGGAATCAGTGGGAACGAGGAGACCTGACCTGTCATTTTGTCGGAGCAGCCACCGCCCTCGGAGATAACATCTGGCTCCATAAATTATAATTATAATTGCTGGCAGGATGCTCCGCATGTTCACAAATAACCACAAATTCACTGGTGTGGGCGAAAAGGGATGTGATTAATGATCCTCTCCCCTCTTTCCACCCCCCCCCCCCCTCCCACACACACGCCTAAATTCCATTCGAGAGAGAATAGCGTTTCAGTCCGTGTGGTCCCGAATATTTTCAGCTAAAAAGGGACGTTGCTTACATCTCATTTAGGCTTAGCCCTCACAAACTGAATCGTAGTAACGCGCCTATCAAATGACCTTTGAGCATTCCTAGAGCTGTAAATTGTAAAGCACAAAACATAAACCCAACCAAAAAACAACTCCCTCCCCCAAACAACAACAACAACAACAACAAACAAACAACCAAAACAAAAAACAAAAACACCCCCTCTCCCAAACAAAACCTAGAAATCAAACAGACAACAAAAACAATTTTTAAAAATCCACACAAAAAACAAACATCAAAACAAAAAACAAAACAAAGCAACAACCAGCAAAAGCAGATAAGTCATAATTATTCACTTAACGAGGTGGCTATTCTTGAGCACGAAGTCCTGCGGACGCAGCACACCGTGAATACACCCTCCAGGGAAACATACGAGGCTAAAACACCCGAAGGTTGGTGCCTAAAAGAAAAACCAACAGCTTACAACTTTGAATCTTTACTACTACTAAAAAAAAAAAAAAAAGAAGATGGCATTTCCTCCGTTTATGATACCGCCAGCGGCGAATTAATTCCCACCATCCGTGTTTGCCCCCTCTCATAATTTATATTGTCCACACGCCTCAACTCCGATTAATTGTAGGCCTATGTATCTTTTCTTTTTTGTCCCCCCAACCAACCACAAGTTTTCTCAGGTCCAGGTGTTATACTGAAAACCACAACATCGGCCTTGACTCTAGAAATTAAGAGTGAGTTTTTATTGTAAGGATAAAGAGGATGAGAGGTGAGCAGCATTAAGCATTCTAGTCACACTTCTGGGAAAGAATCAACTGCTGTCATGAGGTTTTCAGATGAGGAATAAAAAGAGGGACAGGTGGGGAGACGTAAAGTGTGTCAGCTATTTATACCTTTTTTAAAGGAAGTCTTAGTGTGCGGACTGAAATTTGAGACTCGCATAAACAGTGAAGTAAAAGTTGACAAAATAAAAAACCAAATAGACACATGAACACAAACACACACACACACACACACACACACACACACACACACACACACACACACACACACACACACACATACACAAAGACAAACACACACACATGCACAAACATATACGATGACAAACATACACACACACAAACGCACAAAAACAACAACAACCAAAACAAAAATGAAATAGTGAAGGAATTAGCTTACGAGTATGATGTCATTGTATTTTTGTACGTACCAATATTTTTAAGTTCCTTAAAACATATCGCTTATTGTTTAGCAAAGAGGCGAATACCCCCACAACTGACAGTCTTTTTACTATTCGCCCTTATCCAAAACAAGCAACGATATTATACCTGATGTATGTTGAGAAACTATTTCAATAACAATAATACGTGTAACAGAAAAATAGGACTGATCTGACTGATGAAAGAAGTAGTACTAAAAATGAATATGCAGTAGATAGATAGATAGATAGATAGACAGATAGATAGATAGATGGATAGATAGATAGATAGGTAGATAGATAGATAACATACGCAGACAGTTAAAATGGTAGTCAGCTTAACAGAGACAGACACATTATTGATATATAATGACACATGCACTAACAACAGACAAACAGATATATATACAAACAAACAAACAGACACACACACATACACAGACAGACAGACAGACAAGAAAAAAGGAGGTAAAGCTGCATAAGTGTAGAGACATGGCCGTCCACACTGAACACTGGCTAGCGTGACAAATGATATGGCGGTCAGATCTGCCTAGCGCCCCCTAATGATGGCATTGGTTTGGTTACCAGTTTTGCGTCCCCTGCAACACTGTAAGGTCATTGAAGAGACGGGCTGCTTCGACCCTGTCTGTCAGGGCCAACCCCGGCTGAGAGGGAAAAATACCAGCAGAAAAAAAACAGATCATCCGCGATCGGGGTGCGAACCGGGGTCTTCCTCATGCAAGGCGAAAAGCCTAACCATTACACCACAGCGCCTGTTACCTAAACAGAGACAGGCATGAAATTATAGATATATAATGACACATGCACAAACAACAGACAAACAGATAGATATACAAACAGACAGACACACATACAGACACACAGATAGACAGACGAGAAAGAAGGGAGTAAAGCTGCATAAGGCGAAGCGTCCACTGATCTGTTTGTCAGTTGCAGGCCAGGCTCATGTGTATATATCATATATAGATGAGCCTGGCCTGCAACTGACAAAACAGGTCAGTGGACGCTCCGCCTAAGTGTAGAGACATGGCCGTCCACACTGAACACTGGCTAGCGTGACAAATGCTATGGCGGTCAGTTCTGCGCAGCGCCCCCTAATGATGGCATGATGAAGCTGTTTAGATCCGCCCCTTCCTCCGGGCCCAAAGGGAGACCGGGTGTTGTGATTGGCGAAGGTCATAAGGTCAGTCGTTATTTCCCACAGGGTTCCAGAAGAAAGAGCCCCCTCCTCTTCACCTTCCTGGGTCCTGTCTCGTTCATTCTCTCTGCCGATTCTTCATCCTCTCTTTATTCTTTAGGTCACTCTTTCTTTGCGTCTTAGAGGTAATTTTGTGTGTGCGTGTCCAATCTCCGTTGTGCTTTAATGAGACACATATTTCCGGCCTGCTATTTTTTTTTACTAAATGTGTCAATTTTTGGTTGTTGTTATTTTGTTGTTGTTGTTGTCTGTGGTTGCTTTATGTAGTTGTTTGGTTTGATTCGGTTTTGAGATTTGTGTCCCTTGCAACACTGTAAGGTAATCTTTGAGACGGGCTACTTCGATCCTGCTTGCCATAGCCAACGCGGTCTCAGAGGGATGGATCTCAGCAGAAAGAAACTTGTCCACAAACGGGAATCGAACTCGGATCTTCTACAAGATAGACGAAGAGCCTAACTATTACACCACAGACGTCAACCGGGTATTGTGATTGGCGAAGGTCATAAGGTCAGCCGTTATTTCCCACAGGGTTCCAGAAGAAAGATTCCTTCCTCTTCACCTTCCTGGGTCCTGTCTCGTTCATTCTCTCTGTCGATTCTTCATCCTCTCTTCTTTCTTATCTCAGACGTGATTTGTGTTATTATGTATGTCCCATCTTCATAATAATTTTTTTAAAACAAGTTCACTTTGTTTCTTTTTTTTCCTTCCAAATTTTGACAATTTTGTTGGTGTTTTTAAAGAGTTTTTCTTAGCTGTTGTTGTTAGTTTGTTTTTCTTGTTTTCGGTGCTTTTTCATTGTTGTTGTTTCTTTGTTTGTCACTTGTTTGTTTTGGGGTTTTTTATTTGCTGGTTGTTATGCCTTCACAGTATAGTTCTGGATACGTCTCGGTCTATTCTTTGTTACTAGCCCTTTTACTCTGACCAAAGTGATTCCACTTTATATATTTGCTCAACCAATATGATCAAAATCTACACACCTTTTGCATGTTTTCTCTTCTCCACGTTGCCTACGCCATCTCTTTGTTTGGTTGGTTGGTTAAGGTTTTAGGGCTCCATAAACTCTATAAGGTGATTTCGGCGCCATCTTTGTGTAATGTGTTCCCGTCCTACTGAAGATGGACCCGAAAACTGTGGACCCCGTCACTTACACGGCTGTATACTGTAGTGTTGAAAGGGAAGTTACACCAAAAACAACTATAATCATGAAACATTTTTTTTTTTATCTTGACACGTCTATCGAGATCTTTTTCAGTGAGGAAAATTGAAAAGTTATCAGTCTTTAACCTCCTACTTCAAACACTACCACCTTCTTCTCTAAGCCAACATCATAACAAGATGACAATTATCTCCTCCAATCATCATCATCCCCTCTTAGACCACTAATCATTTTCTGTTAATAACAAAATAATTTGCCTTCATATTGTAACGTGTTCTTGATACTCCCCTCATTTCCAAGTCGTCAGAAAGCAGCTTTTGGAACAATAAAATCTCTGTGCCATGCACAATTGTTGAAAGAAAAATCTGGAACAAGAAAAATACAGTACAATACAATCCCTTAAGGGTAGGTGATGTCAGCTATTTGAACAATATTATTAATGTGCCACTGTTCATAATGTAACGGCAGTTTAAAACTCCTTTCAGTCCCACGTTGTCGCGAAGATTCTGTTGGAATAATAGAAGCTCTGTGCCATGTACGAATGTTAAAAGAGAAACAGAAGCAAGGGGAAAGTGCAAAATAATCTCTTGTGGTAGATGAAGCCAGGTATAATTTATTCTAACTTTTGTTATCAATGTGGCATTGTTTATTTTATAACGTGTTCTTGAAACTACCTTGATTTCTAAGATGTCAGACTGGTGCTTTTGAAATAATAGAATCTCAGTGTGGTGTAGGAATATTAAAATGATGAGAAACATAAGCAAGGAAAATTTTAATACAATCCCTTACCGTAGGTGAAACCAATTATTAAAGATCATCAAAAGATCATGTCTGTTTCCATCAATTATGCCCCGGACATCCCCCCAACACACACACACACACACACACACACACACACACACACACACACACACACACACACACACACACACA
>JAUKPP010271511.1:0-11189 GCA_032273245.1 Phyllaplysia taylori | reverse complement strand
TGAATTATGATTGTATTTGTATGCACCATTGTAAACCAAATTTCCCTACTGGGATCAATAAAGTACGATTTATTATTATTATTATTATTATAAGGGGAGGTAAGTCACAGCTCTCGGTACTCCTTCTCTTGGGTGGAAGGACAGGGTGGAGAAAAACAATGTGGCAAGGTGTGGAAGTATTGCCGCGTGTGATGCAAGAGACAGAATTTGATTCCTCGTGGAAGAGGATTTCTATATCTTCATTTATAGAGAATCGAAGAGAAAATAAAACATACACAAAACAAGACAAAGACACACTGAATGATGGGATCGATGGAGCCGTAAAACTCCAAACAAACAAACAAACAAAAAATTAAGCTAAGCAGATCAGAAAGACAGAGACACACACACACACACACACACATTCACAGAGAGAGGTTTTGTTATTCAGTTTGTTGAACAGAAAAATTTGATTTACCTTATGAATAATGAACATGGACGAAAACTTTAATGTTGCTTGATTTGTTTGTTGATACTAGGTTTGGTTTTTGCCTCAGTTGCTTCTGCTGCTAGAGATTTTTTTTTTTCAGTGGTGTACTATTGGACTGATTTTTAAAAATATAATTTGGAGAGTATTGACGATGAAAGCTTTTTTTTTAGTTCAGTTTATAAGGCCATTGGCCAAAAGCCCTTTACATGGTATTTCAGAACAAACTGTGTGAATAATATGAAAGCTTCACAAATAGAAGGTAAAACATAAAGCATCTATATAATAATGTGGAAATAAACGTGACATAAAGATGACAATAGTATTTATACTTAACAATGTGAATGTGAATTATAGCGATAACCATTGTTCGTAACAATTATGATCATAGTGACGGCAATTAAGATAACAAAGAAGATTCGCAGTAACCTCCTCTTTGCTGTAATCAATTTTCATACTGTGTAACCACTGTCTTCGATTTCTCCTACAGAGACAAAGACGAAATTGGATGAGAACAATGTGAAATCCCTGATGATTGTTTTAAATGTTTATTTGTGATAGCTCAGCGTCAGAACCACCCTTCGTTAAGACACGACATGATGCAATCCCCGTGAGCTCATTAAGATTAAAACATGTTTCATGAAAGAAAAAGTGGGGAAAAAAGAAAAAAGAACTTTGATGTCCTTGTTACTATGACAACACTTAGCGTCTGGGAAGAACACCAAACTCATTATTCTCTTAAAGAAAATGACAAAAAAAGAAGTTAAAAAATATTGTTAGAATCGGTGGTGGGGATGATGATAATGATAACTTGGAACAGGATGAGGAAAAGGAGGATGGACAGGAGCAGTAAGAACAAGAAGACGAAGAGTAAGAAACAGAGGCAGAGAGAGATTAATATTTTATTGGTAACCAATGGAAAATGGGGACCGAAGAGTACATGTAGTAGGGGTTCTCTTGCAGTTTTTTTTGTTTTGTTTTTGTTTTGTTTTGAAAACCTCGGCTAATAGAGTAATACATACGATTGATAACTATACAGTGCAACCGTGAGAATTTGTCCTTCCTTTCTTATTGACGGCAATTCAGACGGTACAATGAGTTGGAAACTTTGACTTATAATCTAACCAGCCAAGGAAGATGAGAATTGTATCAAGTTGTCATTCTTTGTAGGAATGTTATTTGGGTCAGTTACGACGCCATCTCCCCAGTAGTTATCAACACCGTCATCGAGTTCTATTTTGACGAGTCTCGATTATAGCCTATAGTGCGAGCCCTAGTTTGATCACTCAATCACTCGCCACTGGTCTAGGCTCTAGGGTATTCTTGACCGCAGATTGTGATCTCGTTATTTCATCATGTCAGACATTCTGTATCTTCTCTCCATTGCTCAAGGGAGAGAGAGAGAGGGGGGGGGGGTGTCTTTCATCGATATCATACGCCTCCTTTCCCTTAAATCCCACTTTCCTCATCGATGAAGTTGATTTGGTTTAGTTACCAGTTTTACGTCCCTTGCAACACTGTAAGGTCATTTAAGAGACGGGCTATTTCGACCCTGCCTGTCAGGGCCAACCCGGGCTGAGAGGGAAAAATCCGAGAAGAAAAATCCAGATCGTCCGCCTACGGGATCGAACTTGGGTCTTCTGCATGACAGGCGAAGAGTGTAATCACTACACCACGGCGCCGGTAATGAAGTTAAGTAATCACTGTTACTTTGATAGATTAACAATAATTAGCAGAAAGTAATTTTTCAATAGCAATGAGTAGCCATGAACAAAAATATTATTTCTAAGAAGGAGAGCGAGTTTTAGAGACCCGTCATTTTTCTTACGATGTTCAGAGTATTAATAGATAGAATTAGAATTTGATAGGAATGGGCATGGGGAAAAATAAGGAAATAAAAACAAATGCATAGATTTATTAAAGTGCAGGTACTATGACTTCAAAGTTTGATTGTGGAAGATTCAAGTTAAAATTTCCAGAGGGATAATCATTGTCACAGCCTCCACCCCCTCATCCCAAAGCATCAGTGACCAATTATAATCTTTTTTTAAATACATTATGAATCGTACGATCAATCACAAACATGAGTTTTCTCGACTTTATATAAAGAAATGCAATCACACCAAAACAGGATCGCGTAAGTTTACATGGGATGATTTCATATTTTTATATGCCTACAATCTCTAACTTTTTGCGAGGCAAGAGTGCGTTTTCAAATCAGTTGCTGAAAAGTGAAGTCTCATATCATTATTCGCCTTACAAAAATGTTAGACACATAACAAAAATATCAAAGCCGACGATTTGAATAAAATGATCAAATAAACAGCCATTACGGTTAATATTCACCCGCTGACTGTAACTAATGATGCAGCTGGCAACATTTCTTATGAAACCTACACTTCAATGAGGCCACTCGGAATGTAAAAACTACAAACAGAAATCTGTTCTCAGTGGGGTTAGGAAGAATTCAAAGCGATTAATGTTCCTGTACAGGATGTTGTCAAGAATTGTATGTAGTATTATGATCAGGCTTCAGGCATCGAGCTTGATGTTCTTAGGAGGGTTTGTTAAGAAAAGGGTTTTGTGTCAGACTAGTGCCATCAACACAGCTTATCACCTTCATCTATGTTCTGGAGGAAGAGACGGAGTTAGAGAGTCAGGATGTTGGGGGTGGGGGGGGGGGAGAGGGGAGAGGGCAGTGATAGTTTCTTATGTTTATTCATTGGATTTGGTTCAACGCTTCTTGCAACACTGATAGATCATTCAAAATACTTGATCTACTATTTCTACTTCCATCTCCAATAGGACGAGGGTCGGAGCCACGAAAACTCCGAATAAATCCCGACAAACCTCTAAGATTCAAACCCTGGACATTGGCGGGCGCACTACCGTTCGACCAAAGACGCCGCTAGGAAGTGGGAAAACCTAACTACACACAAAACCACTCGCTCGATAACACCTAAAATCGTTTGGTGTGCATCTTTGAATATGCGGACTCACAGTCTTTTAAAGAGTCTGGCATATTATATAGATTAGAGAGGTTTTTTATAGACCGTTTTATAATTCAATAGACCATGCTATGATAATTCTTTATCTGCAAATAATATAGGGAATACTTGCAAAACCCAGAATCCCGCGAAAATCCATATCATCATTATCTCACTTCGGGAAGCCGCATGTAGCACCACGCCCTTCATACTATTCCAGCCCCAGATCTATGCACTTCACGTCTTTACGGGGACATATAAAAAGAAGACCATAGAATCTAATTTAAAAAGGAGAATGAAGGTGGGATCGAATAAGCTCTATGGTCAAACCGACCGCTCCCGTAAAGTAAATTGTCACTTTGATGGGTCTCTAGAGTACGCCAGTCTTTAATTGGACTGTGTCTTTTCAAGGGGAGGGGGGGGGGGGAGGTGGGGGAGGGGGAATGACCACCGGCTCTGGACAAGACTCAGACTTGTGCAATTTTGCCATTTTTCAGGACAGCAAAAATTGTTTCTTATTTCTCTTTTACTTTTGGCGAACTTTGAAAATATTGTGACTTCAGATGCATCATATTTTGACACAACACGTGCGATTACTTTGATATCGATGATATCGAAAAAGAACAACCAGCAAGCGATTTTCGAAAAACTTGGCCCTTGTCTGAGTATTGTCCGAGCTGCCACACTGTTCTCTGACCAAGACTAGTTAGTTATCATCTCATTTTCTGAGCACACTCTGGCCTATTCTCTGTTCAAGTGGGTCCTATTGTTTGCTATTTCTGTGCGCGCAAACAAGCTTGCGTCTCCTTGTAACACTAATGGTTTCCTGAAGTCCTTGAAGAGGCTGTGTTGAAATGTTGAGATATTTACAAAGATCTGTTGAGTGGCTTTGTGGGATAAGGAGTGTGGATTGTTAGTGTGTGGAGAGTAGGACTGAGAGAATGATTACGAGATTCCTCTTGATTCCGTCCTTTTTTTCTCTCTCTTTTTGCCCCCCCCCCCTCTCTCTCTCTCTCTCTCTTCTTCTCTCTTTCTTAATTTGACCACATGTCAAAACATGTGTTTTTGAGTTCTGATTCTGTTTGAACGTCACGCAATCAATTGCCTCACAAAATTATAAAGAAGACGAAGCCCAACGAATAAAGATCATAAATCAATCAATCAACTACCTCTTCCCTCCATCTCTCTCTCTCTCTCTCTCTCTCTCTCTCTCTCTCTCTCTCTCTGTTTGTCTTTCTTTCTTTCACTCGCCCTCTTTCTGTGTATTTGCAGGTAATAATAATATAGAATAACTGATTTCATACTATTTCGTAACACAAAGGCACACCTACACGCCCACATAAACACATTCATACTAATAATAGAAGTTATATCTTTCTATGCATCTTTAATCTTTTTCTCTTTCTCTTTTAGGTTAAGTGCCCGTAACTCTGCCCTGTAAGTCATTGTGAATGTGTTTTAAATGTTATGAACAGTTGTATTTGTGATTTGGTTTGATTTGGGTACAAGCTTTACGTCCCTTGCAACACTGTAAGGTAATTTAAGAGACGGGCTACTTCGACCCTACCTGGCGGGACCAACCTTGGCTGAGAGGGATGAACCCAGCAGGAAGATGCAGACCATCAGCACGTGGGATGGAATCCAGGTCTTCAGCGTGATAGCCGAAGAGCCTCACTATTACACCAAAGACACAGTTTCTTTTGTGATTACAGCACTGGGAAGTCTTCTTAGTGAAACGAACATCCTACAGGTCTGTAATAGTCGGGTAGTCAAAAAGTAATGCAAGTAGCTCTCTCCTGACCACATTAATACACCGATTGAAGTCTAATTTGGCACAATAATGCATCAGAGACTATATAATATAAGGTTTATGACATTAGCATCGAAACGCACCCGGCGTTCTCATGACGTAATCCATGTCAACAGTGCTCACAGTGCAATCGAAGATGGCTGAATGCATCAACATGTACCCTCCAACCAAAACACTGAACTTAGAGTTAGCGCCTACTTCAATTTTTGCGGCTGAGGCATAGTTTTAAAATGGACGCCTCCTTGGAAAGCTGTCAACAACAATGTACGTTTATTGAAGTTCTCCTTGTGGAGGACGAACCCAAAATAACATTAATAAAGGGCTTAGAAATGTTTACAAAGAAAACACCTTAGATTTCAGCTATGTGTATAGGTGGTGCAGACGCATTTATAAACACACGTCGTGACAACGACAGTCCAGAGCTATTTCAAACTTTGTCGGGTAAGTCGTCCCGGCCGTCCATCAGTTAGTGTCCACACTGCCAATAGACAGAAAGCAGATCAACGGTTCAGAGAAAACCGCCGGATTTCAATTGATAATCTTACATCAGAGATGTAAGGCATGGAGGTGCACATTGTCTTATTGATTCGCTTAGATATTCAAATGTTTGTGCTCGGTGGATATCAAACGATTGACACCGGCACTGTGGTGTAGTCGTTAGGCTCTTCGCCATCACGCAAAGGACGCGAGTTAGAGGCCCACGTGGGGCAGTTTGTTTGATCGAGTATATCTCCGTTTTTTTGCTGGGACAACAGCCCGGGTTGGCCCTGACAGGCAGGGTTGAAACAGCCCGTCCTAAAATGACCTTACATTGTTGCAAGGGACTTTAAGCCGAAACCAAACCAGACCAAACAATTGACATCAAAACTGCCGTTAAAGCGGGGCTAAACCAGCAGCCTGTAATCTTTGACGATGCGGGTATACGATACCTTACTAGAAGGTGGGCAGCAGCAATTGAGGTAAACGGAAACTTTATTAAGGAATAACAGCTTGTTCCGGAGACCCTTAGCTTCAATTTGTCATTATATCAAATCTTGTTTGAGCTACGCGCTCACTTGCATTATGTTTTTACTGCTGCTTGCCCAATTATCCTTATCTGCTTTTTTAATAAAGCAGAAAGACGATACAGTCGATAAAGTCGATAAAGTCGACTTTAGACCGCAAGCCCTCTCTTGTAAATTAACCTTTGGTCTAGAATCGTCCTATAACCAAATATCGGGCGTTAAAAATACTTGAATTGCACCGAAAAGCTTCCTTTTTCTTCATATACATAGATGGATCTACGTCACATCTCTGTGCAAAATAAAAACCGAGCAATGGTATAGAATAGCAGAATGGACAAACATGGGGCATGGGAAAAGACTTGAATCCAACCGAATAATCTGAGGGCATATAGCCTACGAGTGCGCGTAGGCCTACCTCTCTTCACTCAATGATGTACATGTATTGTAGTTTTAAGGGTAGCATTATTTAGTTTTTAACGGTATACTACTTGTCCTTCAACTAGAAGATTTTCTTTTAAAGAGTTAGAAGGGATTCCTAATTATGGCATGGACTTCTCGAAAGCGTGTACATTCCCGACAGCAAGTAGGCCTATGTGTTTTACATTTCCAAAGGCTATCCATTAGTCTATAGCAAGCACTGTGTCCTTTAATGCCATTGTTTGTAGAAGAAGATCATATTTCTGTAAGGAACACCTTGATTGGAAGAAAACCCCATTTTTCGCGGAAACTTGAACCGTCAATTAATTGACTGGATAGCGTTGCATACTTTGTAATGATGGCCAAAAGCATTAAGCAATGGAATAAAAAAAAAAGGGAAACAACTCCGTGCAAATTCCCTTCACATTATGTCGCCCGCAATTATAGCTGTGGAATCCGCGAAACACGCGTAGCAGAGAAAAGCAGGTCGCAAAAAATCGTTTGGCAATGGTACAGTTTTTCCCCAAGTACTTTCTTTCCAGCATGAGCTCGAGAAATCACTCTTCCCAATAACGAGGGTCCCAGAGACTCTTGTAGCAAGTCCGCGCCAGAACCCCGGGGCGAGGAGCGCCACAAGAGATAGAGCTGAGCCAATTTTCTCCACACTCTGTTTTACCACACGGGCATAAAGAAGGTTTCAACACTCGAGCTCTGTTTTCACTTCTCTACGCGCTCCTCTCTTTCACCCGTAAAGCCTCTTAATTACCACCGTTTTGTTGTTCAGTGATACAGAAGGGTGATACAGTGAGAAAAACGTGAGAGGTGCTAACCCGGTATGAAGGCGTTGGTTTCTTTTGGCTGGTGAACGGGCATCAACTCGTCAACGTTTAAATAGTCGTTTGATCCCCAAGACACAGGTGAAGCTACTGGCGATCGTTTTGGAGGTCTGTTGCTTCGAAAGACAACTGTGGCAAAAAAAGCAATAGATCTATCAGTGAATTAACTGTATCATAAGGTTCCTAGGTGCTGCTTGTCAGCGGTGGCGTTCTTTAACGGTGGTTAAAAATATCTCCTACGCTGCTAAATGGCGTTGTGTCGAAGTTATGCCTCATCTTACAGCAGACATATTAAGCTTTTGAGACAGGGAAAGCCGGTGCGAAGGATCATTGCATTACAAATGTAGGAAAGATTTATCCATTCTGTATTTCAGAAGTCATATTATGTTACAAGGGTAAGCAATATATAAAATTAGTAAAGATCACACAATGTCATTACGAAACGAAACAACAAAAAAATCAATAAGGTTGGTTTTTTTTAAAGGTTATAGCCAAGATACCAGGTGTAGGATATCATTGTGTTCGAAAATGAAAACAAAGTAACCTATTTTTCTTTTAGATGAAAATTACATTATGCACAATATAAGCATAATGGTACTGAGTTTATTGATTTACGAAGTAGACTACCCGTTTTCCGGGGACTAAGATAATACATGTATATCTTCTTACTCTATGTCTATAAATCAGGGTTTTAGGTTTGCAACCAGTCTATTTAACCCAATAACAGTTTTATAAATTTGTTTCAGGAACTCAATCTTTTTTTGTATATTGCTACATTTAAACTATGCCAGTATTGATAAGGTGAGAGTCCTCTTCAGCATTTCATTTAGGACCACAAAGGAAGCCAATAAAATGATCACTATGAAAATCATCCGTAGCATCACAAGTTCCAAGGTTGAAACTGAACGATTCAACAGCCGTCTAGTAGCCTACACCATCACATACACTAACCAGCCATAAATCTGTTAAGAAAAAAAAGCCCTTGAAAATCACGAAATCCATTTCCTTACAATCAGAGCACTTTTAACCTTCGGACCTTTCAAGAATAATATGAAGTTTTTCATCAAAGTTATTGTGTCCTACAATTGAAACCAGTCCTAAATTTAAACAATATTAAAAAAACAAGAAAAAAAACCCGATGAAAGTGGAAAAAACATTCCAGATACTTAAAGAAGTACCTATGACAGAAATTGTCCTTGTTTATTGCGTGTGTGTGTGTGTGTGTGTGTGTGTGTGTGTGTGTGTGTGTGTGTGTGTGTGTGTGTGAGAGAGAGAGAGAGAGAGAGAGAGAGAGTGAGTGAGTGTGTCTGTGTGTGTAAATGTGCATATTTTGCATGTGTGTGCGCGTGTGTGTGTTTATGTGTGGATGTGGTTGGGGGGGGGGGGGGGGTGATGTTCACCTGTCTAAAAGCGGGGCCCCCTATTTTACTTTAAGCCTCAGGTATAGGGTAAGGGGATGGGCAGTCCATACTAGAATTTTTCTCACACTCACACTAGGGTGGCGTAGTGAGCGAAATAAGCTTTGTGGCGAAGGAGTGGTTTAGAAAAAGGTTACGTTTTGTGTTCTGTTTGATGTCATTGTTCTTGTATCCTAGACGAGGGGACTGAACTCCCTCTGAAGTTGCTTGTCGAAGGCGCGCTGACGTCACATTCTGTCACATCACAGCGGTTTACAAAAGGACAGCTAACTCAGGACTTGCATCTGGATTCCATGCGCGCCGCCATTACATAAGACAATACAACGTAAAACAGGCGAAAGGCTGGTGCATCTGTGATGTAATAGCCAGGATCTTAGCCTTTCACACAGAGAAGACAGGAGTTGGACCCCCACGTCGAACGAGCAACTTCGTCTCTCTGAAGGGATGGTGTATCCCGCCCAGACCGGGTTGACCCCGACAGGCAGTGTGGAAGTAGTCCAACTCTAAATTATTGGCCTAAGTGTTTCAACCGAGACAAGACTATGGATATAAAAAAATTGTGTTCTGTTTGATGCCATTGTTCTTGTATCCTAGATGAGGTGACTGAACTTTCTCTGAAATTGCTTGTCTGAAGCTCGCTACCGTCACCTTCTGTCACATCACAGCCGTCTACAAAAGGACAGCTAACTCACTAACTCAGGACTTGCATCTGGATTCCATGCACGCCGCCATTACATAAGACAATACAACGTAAAACAGACGAAAGGCTGGTGCATCTGTGATGTAATAGCTAGGATCTTAGCCTCTTACACAGAGAAGACAGAAGTTGGACCCCCACGTCGAGCGAGCATCTTCGTCTCTCTGATGGGATGATGTTTGGTTTGGTTACTAGTTTTACGTCCCCTGTGACACTGTAAGGTCATTTAAGAGACGGGCTACTTCAACCCTGTCTGTCAGGGCCAACTTGGGCTGAGAGAGAAAATATCTCAGCAGAAAAAAATCCCAGATCGTCTGCAATCAGGGATCGAACCAGGGTCTTCCGCGTGCAAGGCGAAGAGCCTAACCATTACACCACAGCGTTGGTTGGGATGGTGTATCCCTCCCAGACCGGGTTGACCCCGACAGGCAGTATGGAGGAAGTAGTCCATCTTTAAATTATTGGCCTTAGTGTTTCAACCAAGACAAGACTATAGACATTAAAAAAAATGTGTGCTCTGTTTGATGCCATTGTTCTTGTATCCTAGATGAGGTGACTGAACTTTCTCTGAAGTTGCTTGTCTGAAGCTCGCTGCCGTCACAATCTGTCATGTCACAGACCTCTACAAAAGGGCAGCTAACTCAAAAGTCTTTATAAGAAATCTTTATATGAAAAAGTCGAAGCAACTCAAAACGTTCTGCTTAGTATTATTTTGCTTTATTTTTTTTCCTGATTAAAATGAACAGAATGCATGTACGTTTAAAATACCCAGAAACCCTTTTTGAGGTACCAGGGAGGGTGAGAGAGAGCGAGAGAAAGAAGAGAAAAAGAAGAAGGTGACTGGCTGACGTAGATAAAAAGGAGAGACGCCGAATGACAGAGAGGAAAGAGACTGCTAGAGAGAATGACAGAAAAAGAGGGACAGAGAGAAAGAAGGAAAGAGAGGGACAAAAGGAGATAGGAAGAGAAAGCGATGGATTGAAGGAAAGGAGAGGCCAAAAGAGAAGTTAGAAGTTATAGAGGCACCAGCTTCTTGTGCCGTTTTATCCGTGAGCAAAAGAGAGAGAGAGAGAGAGAGAGAGAGAGAGGAAGAGAGAATGAGTGTGTGTGAGAGAAAGAGAGAGAGAAAGAGAGAGAGAATGAGTACGTGTGAGAGAAAGAGAGTGTGTGTGAGAGAAAGAGAGTGTGTGTGAGAGAGAGAGAAAAAAAAGGGAGAATGTGTAGGTTTGAAAGAAAGAGAGGGAGAGAAAGAGAGAGAAAGAAAGAGAGAGGGGAAAAGAGTATCCGTATGTGTGAGAGAAAGAGAGAGGGAGAAAGAGGGAGAGAGAAAGGAATAATGTGTATGTGTGAGAGAAAGAGAGAGAAGGAAAGAGAAAGAGAGAGAGTGTGTGAGAGAGAGAGAGAGAGAGAAAGAGAGGATGTGTATGTGTAAGAGAAAATGAAAGAGAGAAAGAAAGAGAGGGAGAGAGAAAGAGAAAATGTGTACGTGTGTGTGTGTGTGTGTGTGTGTGTGTGTGTGTGTGTGTGTGTGTGTGTGTGTGTGTGTGTGTGTGT
>JAUKPP010271500.1:0-11190 GCA_032273245.1 Phyllaplysia taylori | reverse complement strand
AAATGAAGATTTTACGTTGAGTCGTTTTTATTTCCATAGAACACAAAGTTTGAAAGTCTCCTTTTATTTATATAGATTAAGTTGGGTTGGTTTTTTTCATCCTTAAGGGAAGAAAAATCTTGAAAATTTCTTAACAATTATCTATTAAATATTTTGTTCTTTACAGAACATTTATTCTAAAATTCAAAATTTTACATGGATAGTTTGCCATCATCACATTAAATTTTTATATGGTTTTGAGGTGCTGTAAGATAATTTTTGTTGTTAGAATCACCTTTTTTACAGAGACGCCAGCTCATATGGAAGACCTTTGTGCTTTTCTTTTTTCAGCGTCAATGCAGTGGACGGAGCTTCAAGTCCCTGGCAAATGTCCATCGCCCCGTCGCAGGCAGTGCGCCTGTGTGGTGGGCTCAAAAGTCTACTTTTTTGGGGGAACCAGCCCGAAAAACCCCGACAAAGCCTCGTCATACAGACAGACGGAGTTGGATCTCATTGATCGATCAGATTTGTTTATCCTTGATTTCGGTAGGTTTATCATTTGGTTTTCCTGTTTTATGCTCTTTGCAACACTGTAAGGTCATTTAGGCTGCTTCGACACTGCTTGTCAGGGCCAACCTGGGCTCAGAGGGAGAGTCTCCCAGTCCCAGCAGAAAAACGTAGATACTGTACCAAACTCCCCCTTGTGGGCCTTGGACTCATATCTTCTGCGTGATTGGTCAAAGAGCCGAACCATTATTCCACAGGTGCCTGTGGGTTATAATTTTTAACAGCCATTGGTCACCCTGCACCTTGCTGAAATATTAGGGTTAGGGGGATGGGTTTTTTTATACCCCAAATAGACTTTTCAGAATCTAAAAAAGATATTTTTGTTGAGGATTTTTCTGCACGTGATTGTCATTGTCATTAGCTCTACAGATAATAAAGTGCTTGAAAAGTGTCATCAATCTTGGTTGAAGCTCAGTGTTGATGAATTCCAATAGCCGTACATTAACCTTTTTTTTAATCTGTGAAATACATAACATATATTACTTTCATGCCACTATCACAATTCCAGGTAATACTTTACAGATCAAGAGATATTATCGTATAATCATATGACCTGCAAAATGTGGGCTGATTAGATTAGATACTAAGATCTATTCCAAGAACATTGAAGTTTATGCTATATTTTTCTCTTTCAAGTACAGAGGTGAGTAATGCCAACTCTCTGTTATCTCCTCATACAACATATGTAGCTCTTATTATATTTTAATGTTCCTCCAAGAATTTTTTAAACATACTCTCTCATTTTGCTATGGTATTGTGTCTTGTGATTGATATGTTTCCGCCTCCAGAACCCTCGTTGAAAACGTTAGCCTCCCTGGCGATCCTGGAGCACAATCTGGACAGGTCATGTTTGCCCCGAGACCTCAGGTGAGTGAGATGGCTGACAAGTTTTATATCAGTTTTTATAGTTTTGGCAGAAAAAGAGTAACGATTGCCGTAAATGAGCATGGAACTATGAAAGTAGTCTGGAAAAAGAAAAAGCGTTAGCCCTGGCTGGAGTTTGCCCCTAGGGATTTCCACTTGGGAACAAAAAAATTTGTTTGTTTGAATTTATAAGTGAATATATTATTACAAAAATGAAAAAAAAATTATCAGAGAAGTCTAATTGTTATGTGTGATGTGGTATGACACTGATTAGCATCTGAATAGACCCTATCTTTTGTTGAGAATGCAGTACTTAAAATTTTAATTTGTTAAAATTCACATGAAATATTTACACTTTCTTCGAAGAATGCGAGTGAACATCTTTCCATTTTGCTCTTTGTGGTGTGTGAGGAGTATGACCACAAAAATGATGGCTGAAGTATAGACACAAGTGTTTAGCTGAACTCTTCAGAACAAATAAAAAGTGTGTTTGTAGCCTAGTGTTATGTTATGGCATTGTCTTTTTTTTTTGGTAATTGTCCCTTGTTTGAAATTGAAGTAAAGCAAAAATACGAAGTGATTTCAGAAAAGGACGAAACTTGCAAATTTGTGAATATCAATGACATTGAAACTGTTCAAATGACACAAATCAGTAATTCTGTTTCCTATTTCTGCCATTTCAGAGTGGAACTGTCTATAATGTCTTCTGAGAGCACAGTAGCAAGGATGCACACAACAAATGGATGAAGCTGCTTTGACTTGACTCTTAAATTGTGCCGTCAGTTATTGTAACCACACTCATCAAGCATACAATACACGCTGTCTTGTATTTTTGTGCAATTCAAACATTTTGCAGGAAAAGGCTAACTGTCTAGCTATTGAGATTTTACAAGATATTTTCATTGTGCCAAGGGAGGCTACACTGGTGGTATGAAAAAGTATGCTGTCACAACATATCTAGGGCATTTTTGGGGGGGCGAACTGACAAAATTACTTACTTCTCAGATATTAACATTCAGATATATTATATATAATCAGAGGGCTTTTCAAGTTTGTTTTTCTAGCTGCATTTGTTGAAGCTCTATCAAGATTTGAATGAGGGTAGACAGAAAAGCACCATTATTGAAAAAATTGAAATAAAAGTGAGACAAACTTTTTAGCACACATTTGAAGAAAAACAGATTGTGGATTATGTATAATGAATATTTGATAGTAAGAGATACTGAACATGAACAAAAAAAGCAATAATTCATGATAAATAAACTCACACACGCGCACAGAGACGGACATGTATCAAATTTCTGCCACTATCTCCATTGTCAGATTGAGAGAAGTAACTTGTTTTGTCAGCTCGCCTCGCGGTTGTGACTGGCATAAAGCATGATGTGATTGAATGTAATCATATTTTCCGATTGTCTGATTGATATTTACCCTCTCTAGGGAGAAACATTTGAGTTTTTAATGTGCTATTGCTCTCATCAAGCTTTTTAAATTATTATGCATCATTAGTTGTTCTTGTACAACAGAGCTGTGTCAAGGGATTTGACAAATTCACTTGGACTTACTGCCAAAATAGTTTGAAAAAATGTTTATAGTGTATTTGTCAATATATCAGGACTTTTTGTTGAAATGTTTAAAAGTGTTAGTTTTATCAGTATGCGCTTCTTCCTCTTTTATTATCATGTTTGCATAATAAGACATTTTAGTGTTAGTTATTTTTAGTTTCATTAATAATTAGAATTAGAATATAGAGCAAAGTTCACAGCGAGGTTAGAATGGGATCACATCATGTAGGACAAAGTCTTTGTTTGCTTTCTATAAAAGACGCTAACCTAAGGAAACAACATTTTTCAGGAGAGCGGAAACAACATTTTTTATTTTCTCAGTTTGGGTTCTGTGTAACTTTTAGCTATGTGGGTAGTATTGTTTTATTGGTAATTGTCCCTTGTTTGACTTAATTAAAGCTACATGTATATTGTTATGTACAAAATTTCCCTTGTGGGTTAATAAAGTATATCTTATCTTACATTGTAAACATCAGTGAGTGTCTGCTGCTTTGTTTGGTTACCAGTTTTACGTCCCCTGCAACACTGTATGGTAATTTAAGAGACGGGCTACTTCGACCCTGCCTGTCGGGCCAACCCGGGCTGAGAGGGAAAAATCCCAGCAGAAAAATTCCAGATCTTCCGCAATCGGGGATTGAATCAGGGTCTTCCGCATGCAAGACAAACCTAACCATTACACCACAGCGCCGCTAGTTTCTGCTGCGCACAATCACTCTAAAGGCAAGTCGAAGTTGAAGTGAAGCAAAAATACGTAGTGATTTTGGAAAAGAAAACCTGTATTTACAAATAGAAACTTCACCAATCTCTTCTTTAACATACTTGTGAAACAAAAGTTAAAGATGAAACTTAGGTATGAAAACAATTGATCCCTTTTTCAGCATGTCGACAAAATGTTAATCAACGCTTAGAATATGGGTGGTTGATGGGTGCTACATTGTCATCAGCCCCTTCCATTTCTTTCTACATGTTACAAATGTCCCAATCTACTTTCTGACCCTGAAATTACCTTACAGTGTAGATAGTGACAGTACGGCTATTCCCCCAACTAAACAAACAAATGAGGTTTACGGTAAGATTGTTGATTAAATCATGTAGAAAAAACATCAAACGTTCAGTATATTTTGGATAAGTTGATGATATTTTGTTCATAAAGTCTGATAAAAGCGATAGAGGACTCGAAGGAAGGGTGTGTGACTGGGAGATTTCCTCACAAAGTCATCCATAAGAGGCCAAGTGTACCATTAGGTTAATATCATATGTGAAATGAAGCCATATTTTTTACATCGTATAATAGACAGGGAAATCCACAACTATTTACTTTGTGAGTAAAAGACCTATAGGAACAGTTTGATTTTTTTTCCTAAATCAGTGCAAAAACCTGTCTGTGATGTATTTTATGTTGTTTGTATCTTGGGCATTGCATTGCTCTTTCACAGATGTAAGGAACCACTCGTGAATAACTGAAGTGACCACAAGAAAGTTGCTTGATGAATACATGAAAGTTTTGGAAGTGGTACTGAAAGCACAAAAATGTATATATATTTGTATAATATTGAGTTGTGATTTTAGTTTTCATTTTTATTGAAAGACGTGTAATAGTAATTAATAAATAGCATTTATATTGCGCATTTCCATTTTCCAAAAGATGCTCAATGCGCAGTAAAAGTAAAGGGTTCAAAAGTATTGGCCTATAATTAATAATGTTTTTATGGAAAAGCAAGATAGCCTTGGGACAAGACACATGTATGAATTACGGTATGTTTAACGTACGAAAGATTTCAAAACGAAGCATGATAAATGCTAGTAAAAATTCTTTGTTCAATTGAATTTCACCTTTTTCTTGCATAGACTGGATACTTAAAAATGAATAATAATTGAAATTTTTTTTTTTTTTCTTCACTCTAAAAATCTGTTTCTCAAGTTGTGAAAAAAGAAATGATAGTGGAGCCAGTGTTTTATGTAGGACCTCATACAGGTATGGCACCTGTGTGTAGTTTTGAAAATGTCATTTCGACTGGATGTACTCACCCACACCGTACTTACCAAGAAGTCAACTAGAGAATGTCAGTGGGAGTGGCACTCCAACGGGGAATGTACGCAAGGTTGCTCATTTCAAATTAAACAATGGTTAACTGTATGCATTGGTTGAGCGTGGTGTGTTGCCTAGCTTTTTACCAGAAGTTGAGATGGTTTCTGCATGACTTTGGTCTGCTGGGGTAAGGATAGATTTTAGAGGAAGGAGAGGTTGCCTTTTGAAGGGGAATATGCGCTGTATAAATTTTAATGGAGTCCCTTATTTTTGTAGTATTACTGGTATAATAAAGATTTTACTTTGACCTTACGATATAGGCTTAGTCAAGTGGATATACTGAATGTTGGAAAGCATTTTAAGTTTTTTCTTTTCTTTTTTTTTTTATAATTGCGCATCACAAGATTTACAATTGATCTGTGAACCAGTATTTTACTTTTTATGTCGTTTCGCATCCCGTCTCATATCATATATAAATATATATATATATCTCCATTTAATCGCAATGTTTGAAATATTTTTGCTCTCATATCTTAATGTGTGTATAAAGTCCTTTCCAACACACAGACTCACTTGAGTCTCTACTGTGCATATCAATGATGTCAATGTCAGTGCCCGTAGCTATCAGCAAAGTCACACAAATTGTAGACAATACGTGTATAAGGGTCAAATTTCAAAGTTAAGCTGTACTCACTTTGACTTGCTAAATCTCAGCCACTGAGCAATATTTTGCATTGTTTGGCTAAAGAGCTTTGCATACAAAAAACTTATAATAGTTCAGTCCCATGCTTCGTATTTATGATTAAAAAAACACCCCAAAACCCGGGGTTATTTTTATTGCAGTGCCTTTAAGCAGCAGATCTTTCCCTTTTCGGGAAATCCCGCTGTTTTTTTTTCCTTCTATGAGTCTAGGACATCTCTGTTATGGAATTTGGCCCTGACACTTGTGAAGTTTGTGCTTCGTCAGTTCAGTTCTTTTTCTGTTTTATCTCCAATTTTTTGTAAGACAAAAATGGGGTGTTTAAGCTTTCAGCCATTGAGTTAAAATCATATTCTTGCCTTGAAAAATGTAGAGATATATATATATTGAAAAAAAAAACCTAAGCTGATGCCTTGGTGTAACTTTGGTGGCTTTCACCAACACTGAAAAGAATATGTTGAGATTTTGGCATATCACTCATACTTCTTCTTCCATATTCCTTATACGTTAGCATAAATATCAAGTATTTAGAACACTGTCGACCTTCCTTGGTCAGTATCCAGATTATCTGATAGCAGGATTAACCAGATTACTGCATACTCATTCTCAAATTGGAGAGGGGGAGGGGAGGGAGGATGTCTCTGAAGTGACAATTCGTTTATTTGCATTCTATTTTTAGTTGATGATTTGTAAAAAGCCATTTGCTGACTTCACAAACTGCTCAAAAGGATTTCTTTTGTTGACATTTTAGAACTGAATATATGTGAGTCAAAGTGAAACTAGGGCAACAGTTAGTTATTGTATTTCAAGAATTCTCATCTCTAGAGATATATCATCAATTGTTTCAATGGAATTCTCTCAATGGAAGTCCTTTTTTTTAATATTAAATCACAGAGGATACAAAAACTAATTTGGGGACTAATTTTAAATTCAAAAGCAGCAACTTAGTCCAAGAATTTAGGACTTAGGCAAACTTTTCTGTTAATTTTACTGCAAGGGCTTGACACAGATAAGGGGAATGCTGCAGGTTGACGAGACCGACCAAAACAAATAAAAATAAAAGTGCAAATGCAGAAAACATGCAAGATTTGTGTCTTTTTTCAGAATTCTGGACTTTCATGTTGAGAAAATAACTGACGATAATATGCATGATTATGGCCAGTTACTACATGTATTTCTGTACATTACATTAATTATGAGTACATATATACTGTGCTGTTGCCCCAAATGGGATCACGGTGAGGTTAGGGAAGCAAACTATTGTATCTTGAGACGTAATGGTAATATTGTACAATAAAGATGAAGGACCTATCGTCATCCATAATACGTACTAGCGTAAGCGACATTTTTAGCAGAATCGAATGAGAACGATCCAGCAAATGCCAAAGCTATTTTCTATCACCTCTAGAACTCTGGTATCGATATCGTTAGCTGTTACTGAGTTATTAGCATTTTTCAAGCAACACCATTTTGCAGAAAGCTGAAACTTCAAACTGCTCTCCTGAAATATTAGCAAAATGTCACTTATGCTAGCATGTGTTATGGACGATGATATTTCATGTTATCTGTCCAAATGAGTCATAGGTCACAGACCCTAAAGTGGAGAAAAAGTCCTTCTCAACGTCATTTAGGGTGCTCAGAAGTAATTTTGAAAAAAAAAAATTGAAATATTTTTTATAGGTATCTGAAATGTGGATTTTAGTGACAGCGAAGTGCTTCTGACACATTACGCAAATGGCAACCCTCAGGGAAACTTAAGCCTTTTTGAGTGCTTAAGTAAAAACCAAAACAAAAAGAGGCTAAAACAGCTGACTCCTTACTACTAGCAGTATCTGAAACTTTTCAGATCCGAATGTTTTGATCAAGGATACATGGGGAAGCTCTGTCACCTCGTGCGTTAAACCTTACACACGTTTAGTAAAGAACAACTGCCAGGAATACGCTGTCCAACTATGGAGCCGTTTTTCTTCCCTTTTCTGTGCTTGCTTGGGTGTGTGGTATGGCAAATTTAAACAGCCATATCTCTGCTTTTAATTAAAGTAGCTGGATAATTTTTTTTCACCAATTTAAAGGGAAACAAAGTCTTTCAGGTGATTGCAACAACTCTGCATGGCAAAAGTGTTACTTAAGATTCATTCGGACATGCCGCACAACATATCGCTGGTTGCTTTGCATATGGGCGAATAGTACAAGGATTGTAGTGGCACATTCGCCTCTTTCCTTTAAAATCATCTATATAATATGTGCATACCCCTAAAGTGCAGCACAGAGGCACTTTGTTATTGCATCGAAGAGTCAGAGCCATAAAAAATTATCACTCAGCTTATAAAAGATAAACGTTGTGTCTGTCAATACAACATAAGCCATTGTTTTGGGATCAGTTTTTTGCTTGTTCTGAAAAAATACCTTTTCCAGATACGATAGTTTGCTTCATTAACTGGATGTAATTTATTCCATCTCCCCAACCTACATAAATTGGCTTCATTGGAGTTCTCTTCATGTGATAAACATTGTGTGTGTTTATGGACATGCATGCCTTAGGTGTGAAATGTAAGGCCATGCGTCCACTGACATGTTTTGTCAGTTGCGGGCCAGGCTCATATTTATATATATATATCATATATAGATGAGCCTGGCCCGCAACTGACAAAACATGTCAGCGGATGCGCGGCCTAAGCAGAGTACCGAGTGTTACTCTCTCTTTTTGCTTTTTTGAGAAATATTACGAGTTCAGCAAAGGTTCTTGTAATTTTGCAAACTGGAATGTGATTCATTCTGGCACTAGAGAAATGATGTAGACGGTTTAAATATTTTATATTTCATTCAGCCATCTCTTGAACCATGCATTGATGAAGCCCTTCACTGCCCCACTCATCACCATTTTATGAGTGAACAGGCTGATTCTTGAGCGGGTTAGATAGTGATTTTTGGTGGACTTTGAGTGTAGAGTAGTCTTACATGTAGTAGTTGCATTAGGTTTGTGTCACATTTTAATTTTTAGATTAATTTCTTTTAATTCATTACACTGAATTTTTATTGAAATAATTTCAAGTAATTAAATTAACTGAAAAAAAAGCAGTCCCGAGAAGTACTGCTATCACAATCGTCTGGGCTAAGCAAAAAGGGGGGAAAAAATAGCTGCAATTGGGGGTGATGGAATGAGAAAACGATGTTTGAGCTTTAGGGAAGGAACTGAAAGTTTCCTGCAATCGTATTTGATGGACCTTACTTTAATGTCGTACAAATTGTACTGAAGTAAGGGGGGCTCTCCTGTAAGAGACTTCTGTCGCTTCAATCTCTAACCATAACTTTGTGCCAGGTCAGATTTTTCTCCATTTCAGATTATATTTGGCATTGGAAGCACCGGATGTAACTGGTTTAATGGCATTTTGTATTTCGAGGATATGCATATATATATTATAAATTGATTTGTTCTTTGGCTTCAGTGCAGTGTATAAAAACTTGCATTTGCTTGGATGGTAGTGTTGAAAAAACAATTAAGTGGAGGAATGATCAATTGAATGAATACCTTATTCATTTTTAATTCTTTTTTAGATTTTCATAGCATGAATGCCTCTATTTCATTTTTCATACATATTGAGTTTGAGCAAAATGACATAGATAGCAACCAATTTTCTTTTAAGTTTCAGTTCTCTGAGTACCTTGTGGGAAGTCTATTTTAAGTTTAATAATGACATGTTCCATGATTTTGTTTAATGATGAGAAAAAGAAAAAAAATGTCAAATATATATGTGTAAAGAATTCACACAAGCAGTACAGGTAATTTTTTAATTAAGCTAATTTTTTTTTTCCCGCTAAAATTTTATCCTCACATTTACAATTTGAAGGAAAATACATGTATGTATAATGTTAAGAAATATAATGTGGTACATATTGTGTGCAATGGATGCTATCAGATTGCATTGAATTTAAACTGTATACAGTACAACAGTTACATTACAATTTAGAGCCAAGTATTGCTTTTCTGAGATGTTCAAGAATGTTAATGTAAGCATTCAGTTGTAATTTCAAGAGAATAAATCTGATGACAATGCTATGCATACTCCAACTTTGTGCCTTCATCCTGTTGTTTTGTAAGATATTTACAACAGTGCTGAGAACTGTGAGGGTAATCCAAACCTTGATATTCTCTTGCTTAACTGGGTCAGCCAAACAAACCTCTTTTTTACATTCAGCCGTGGCAACCTTACCCAAACAAAAGTAGATCTAATTCTAGTATCGAGGTTGTGGTGCGGGTTTTTTTTCCCTCTATCTGTTTTGTAAAGAATGCTTCCAGGAGATATCCCTTGGACAAGTTGGTAAAGCACCTGGCCTGGATTGGGTGGTTAGTGGGCGCACTGGTATTGGTATGGTCTACTCCTTCTACTTCTTTCTATGTGATAATATTGTTGTCGTAATCTATTTCCTGAAGCTGAAATTACCTTACTTTGTGGGTAGATGTAGTATTATTAAACCTTACTGTGTCGGTAGATGTTGTGTCATTAAACCTTAACCAAACCAAACCAAACCTGCCTTAGAATGCTGCCGTCTGTGATCACAGATACCTTTACCCTGTAAACTTCACAGTAATCACAGCTCCTACTCTTTGGTTTGGTGTGGGATTTTATGCCCCCATGCAACATTATGAGGTCAGTTTTCAGGCAGGCTACTTCGACCCTGTCTGTCAAGGCCAACCCGTGCTGAACGGGACACTACATCCCAGCAGAGTAACAAGAATGGTAGTCTAACATGGGGGATCAAACTCCCGTCCTCTGCGTGATTGGGGAAGGTAGGGAATAAGCATCTGCTTCTTTCTGTCTCGGTCCAGGTTGGCCCTGACAGGCAGGTTCAAAGTAGTCCGTCTCATTAATGACAATACACTACTCACAGGGTTGCAAGAGACGTAAAATTGAAAAGAAAAAAGGAGTGGTTCTTGTTCAAGTTTGAGGGCTCCGCCAGTCCCAGAGGAGGGAGGAATGGTGTGTGTGGGTTCAGGACACTCACACAGTGCAGGGTCGAAATAGCCCATCTCTTATCATCTTACAGTGTTACAAGAGATGTTACGGCAAAACGCGACCAGTGTCTATGGTGTAATGGTTACACTCTTTGCCTATCATGCACAAGACCCGAGCTCACACCATCTGCAGACAATCTTGTTTTTCTGCTGGGTTTCGTCCCTCTCAGCCCAGGTTGGCCTGACAGGCAGAGTTGAAATAGCCCATCTCGTAACTGACCTTACAGTGTTGCAAGGGACATGAAACTGGTAACCAAGACCAAAAACCGAAGCAGCCGAGGGCGTGGGATCTAACTATCCGGTCCCAATTTATGAGTGCTTCTAACTCGTTGTTTAGCCATCGCAGGGTCTCTATACAACACTGTCAGGTCATGCGAAAGGCCGGCTTGATCCTGCTGAGGACACTTCAATTAAGCAGAAAGGCCAAGATGCAATAATATGTAGGCCTGCTCAAGGAAAAAAAAAAGACTGC
>JAUKPP010271478.1:0-11192 GCA_032273245.1 Phyllaplysia taylori | reverse complement strand
GTCGGAACAGCGAATTGTCGGATTATCGAGACATAAAATAGAGGAAAATATTCGGTCCCCGCTGATTGTGTCGGATATAAGCGAATTTGTCGGATTATCGGCGGTCGGATTATCGGCGCTCTACTGTACTCTTAATAATATATAATACCGTTTACAAATATGGTTAGTAAGTTTTTTATGACTTAAGAAGATAAATAGACAAGTCATATCATGCACTTATGTCTACTGGTTAGGCTGCTGGAGTCGCTATCGGAAGATTGCTGGTTCGAATCCCAGCTCAGGCCTGACGTTGTGTCTTTGGAAAGGCTTTTTACACAAATTTTCCTCATTTCACCCAGGTGTGAATGGGTACCCGGCTATAGACTGCAAACGATCTTGTCCGTTTATCTTTAGGGCCTGTAAAAAGGCAGCTTGCACCGAATGCTTTCCAAGAAGTTGAGGTTTCTAAATGATTCGATCTGCTGGAGTAATTGATTGTAAAGCGCATAGATAGAGCCTGGTTTTAAGTCTGAAATACTCTATATAAATGCAGTATTATTATGATTATCATTTTTAGAGATAATTAATTGCCATTTCCTTCCAACGTTAAGAATTAACACGGTAAGTAAACGAAGCAACAGGAAGTTATTACTATCTTCCATAAGAATTCCTCTTGATGGGAAGTATTTGGTGACACTTATAAGTTGAAGCAAAAGTGAAAAGGTACCCTTTTTGCCTAGTTGAGTTGATTTCTTTCATGTACTTATTGTTTGTTGTGAAACTTTTAATTAAAGATTAAAGAGGTATGTATTTATTTTTTTATGTTAAGTTGATATCTCTCATCCGGTTTCAATAAATGTTTATGCAATTCATAAAGAATTGTTGGCGGTTTTATGTGAGAGTAGTCTTTCTTGGATCATAGACCATAGAGATAAGATTCGTGGTATGTTTTTATCTAATTTTTCATCTTTATGGTTATTTTTGGAATGCATTATATAGTGACATCAGAGGTTCATACTAACTGAATCGATGCACTCATTCCATAGTCCAGTGATCCTTTCCTTTTTTTTCTTACTGTCTGTTTTTCAGTGCCTTGGCTGATTGTAGAGATTCAAGAATGGCTTTGCTTCTTTCCACAGAAAAATACAAAAATGATGATGAAGACGAATACTTTTTCAAGAAAAAGGTTGACAGCAAAGGATTCCGCATTCCATCTAGTCCAATGCCTCAATGGGATCAAATGACTACCACAGATGTCCTGATCTTGCTGAAAAAGAGAATCATCTTTAATAATGGTAACATGTGCAGGTCTTTTGATGGGAGGGAAAGAAACTAATTTAGAGAGGATACAATCGAAACTAGAACTAGAAGTGTACATTAATGAGAATTATATATGTTTTGAAGTAAGAGCTTTGAACGAAGCATTTTCTACTTATTAGTTTTATGTCCCCTGCAACACTGTAAGGCCACTTTTCTTCCCACCTTAGTTTCAAGCCCTATATCTTTTTGGCCTTATGAAATGCTCCTGTCTTTCATCTGAAATGCTCCCGACCTTCCTTTTGGAGGTTTTACCAGTTTTACGTCCCCTTCAACATTGCAAGGTCATTTAAGAGATGGACTACTTTGATCCTGCCTGTCAGGGCCAACCCGGACTGAGAAGGAAAAAAAAACCCAAAAAACAGATTATCCACCACTGGGACAAACTCTGTCCTCTGCATGATAGGCAAAGAGCCTAACCATTATACCACAGCGCCGGTACATCAACTTTGTTAGTACAAGCAACAACAAAAAAAATGTTCAGTTGCCCATTCCCCTTTTCTACAGTTATCTAATCATTTTATATTATAATATTAATTAAGTGCTTTTTTTTTTTGTATCTCTATCAGTTAGAAATTACAAAATCCCTTAATCCTTTATTAGCAACACCTCCTTGTATTTGTTAAATGGAGATTGTGTATTCAATGTTGATTCATTTTTATAAGACCTTAGCCCTTCTTTTCATTACTCACATCTCAGATATGGACTGAGTTCACAAGATCAACAATGTACACATTTATGTCTGACAAAATGCCTTTATTTGTCCCCAGATGACTTTCTTGCTATCGACAAGCCATACGGGCTGCCATCCATAGGTACAATATTCCTTATTTCTATTTTGTTGTGGTTTATTAACGTCTTTTTAGCTCCATGAAGGTGTGCCACTATTTGCTCAATTTTCATGCCATCATGCGTTGTTGAAGGTATAGTGCAACCTATATATAGACGCCCCACCCAGTCGCATGTGGACTGACCAACATCAGCACTGATCGGGCGAGTGGTGAGAAATCTTTGATGCCATTTGCTTTAGGTTTTACTTTGCTGATACAGCGTAGCCTACATTGCGCTGCACTCGTGACTGACATAGCCACTACATTTCCATATTCATGAGAAGTAGTAGTAGTACGCTCATGGGTACTTTGGTTTACTACAAACAGGCTAAAATAGCAAAACAAGGGCTTGCACCTCTATAATAAATGAATAAACTACAAACAGTTGATAGTTACTGTGACTGTCCTAGTTTGTTTAGTTTGGTTACCAGTTTTACGTCCCCTGCAACACTGTAAGGTCAAGAGACAGGCTACTTCAACCCTGCCTGTCAGGATCAACCCGGGCTGAAATTGAAAAAAAAAGATTGTCCACTACCAGGATCAAACTTGAGGTCTTCTGCATGACAGGCGAAGACCCTAACCATTACACCACAGCGCCGGTTGACTGCCCTAGTATGTGTGTACAACAAAACAACATTTCTAATTTTAACCTTTGTTGTGTGCTCTTGAATCACCTGACAACAAAGTCACTGAACTGTGTGAATTCTTTAGTATTACATTTTAGAGCTATATCAACTCACTCAGCCCTGAAATTGAGACACTCTATAAGGATGGGTTTTTGTTTGATAGCGTTACAGAGAACCGTTGGCACAGCAGACCTGTTGCCCTAAATTTCATCATCCAGATTCAAGGCATCTGGAGAGGAGAAAAGCCTGAGGAAGTTCTAATTTCTCCCCAACATTATTTGAACACAGGACAACAGTGTTGACAGGCAGTCACCATAACATGTCAATATTTGTGTACAAAAGTGAATTCTGTTACTTGCCTTTGTATTCAAATTTTGGTGACTTCTTCATTTAATCAAGGCTCAAAATCTTCCTCCTGATGGCTGATTTCAACTAAATTAATATTCTGGTCTCCTCACCCGTTGACTGGTCTGCCTTTATAAGAGATGGCTGATCTAAAAATTTGTAGAGTAATAACTTAAGATAGTTCTAGAGTGCAGTATTTGATGCATAGTTTTAGATAATTTCCCGGGGATCATGCCCCCGGACTCCTCTAATAATAATAATAATAATAATAATAATAGATTGCATTTCTATAGCGCATTTCCCCACTTGAAAGCAAGCTCTATACACTTTATAATCATCATTACCCCAGCAGATCAAGTCATTCAGGAACCTTTTCAACCTCCTGGGAAGCATCCTGTGCAAACTGCCATTTTGCAGGCGCTAAAGAACTATCATACGGACAAGATCGTTCACGGTCTATAGCTGGGTAGAGGTAGTAAGGAGAGGGTTATTTATAGAGGCATTAGCCTCAGCTGTTTTAGCCTCTTCTTCTTTTGTTTTTTACTTATGCACTCAACAGGCTTAAGTTTTCCTGAGGGTTGCCATTTGCGTGCTGCGTCAGCAATAACACTGTCGCAAAAATCCACATCAGGCAATTTTTTTTTGTAAAAAAAGAACTAACCAACAAAAAAACGCCCCTTCCCCAAAAAACAAACATACAATAAACATCAAACACTGTCAATTGTAATATGAAAAAGCAAACAAAACAAACTGAAACAGGAAATAGAACATTCAAATTCAAAGAAAAACAAAAGCAAGAGCTGAAGCAGAGAGAGACACAAAGAGGTTTGTATATATGGATTGATGAGGGGAAAAGGTGTGTGGTTTTGGCCCTGGTACCCATTCACACACGAGTGAAGTGAGGAAAATTGGCATAAAATTACAAGTCAGGCAGCCTAACCACTAGACTACCGACGCTCCAGTCTGCAATGTTGCATTTTCCCTGCTTTTTCATTGCTGCCTGTTTAAATGTTATTTCATGAGTGAAAGCTCGCTGGAATATGCCGGCTCTTCAAAATCCCGCCATGTTGCCTGCCAGCTTGAGTGAAGTGGAGGACGTAGCCTACCAACAAAAGAGAATGCTTGTGTGGTGCTCTCAAATGATAAATTTCTAGCTACCATGTATCATTTCCAGGGGAGCCTGCCCATTAGAATTGAACAAAAAGAAATGTGGTGTCAAGCATTAAGTATCACACTGGCGTCTTTGTGCCGATGTTCATTCATTCGAAATTTTTATTTCAGGTTTAGGCCCATGAACTTGCTTTCATCCATGTGTTGTTTTCTTCACAGGCCAGAGAGGTGAGCGCCTCAGTCTGTCAAGCCTTCTCCCTGACTTTGCGAGAATGTTGCCGAAATCGCACGCAGCTGAGGAGCTTCAGATTGTTCAAGGGTTAGACCGTGACGTCACTGGGACGGTGATATTAGCAAAGTGGGTCACGTCAGTTCTTCCTCGTTGTTTGACCTCCTTTTCTGTTTTCTGAACCTCTGTAAATAGTTTATTCCTCTTCTCGGTTGTTGTTTTTTTCTTTTTTTTCTCTTTTCATTTGCTGTAGAGAAGAAGCAAATCAGGTCAAGGCTCAGTCAGGTTCTTCTTGTAGCTTCTTTGGAGTTATTTTAATCCATGCACTAAAAGTTTTTTATCTTTTAGCCTTTGGTAGATTTGAGATATCCTGTGGGTAGATCCATCAACAGAGATTATACACAATGTATTTGTGGATATTTCTTTTAGGTCAATGTTTAGACTTTTTCTGATGCTAGAAAACTTTACATCTATTACTTTTGTTGTTTCACTGATAAAGGTTCATTTTGGTACCACTTTTCTTCCCACCTTAGTTTCAAGTCCAAAGAGTAGGCCCTAGATCTTTTTGGCCTTATGAAATGCTCCTGTCTTTCATCTGAAATGCTCCCGACCTTCATTTTGGTCTTGTTACCAGTTTTACATCCCCTGCAACACTGTAAGGTCATTGAAGAGATGGGCTACTTCGACCCAACTCGATCTGAGAGGGAAAAAATCCCAGCAGAAAAAAATAATCCGGGATTGAACTCGGGTCTTCAGCATGACTGGCAAAAAGCCTAACCATTACACCACACCACAGCACTGGTGCCTTTATTTTCACCTTGGTTGTGAATGCATTTTATTAGGAGGACCTCATTTTCCTTGAAAACGTTTTGTTCTTAATCATTGTGAGCCAACTTAAGACTGTATTTGAAGGGTTTTCTTAGTTTTGTAACAAAACACAACCAGTGCTGTGGTGTAGTGGTTAGCTTCTTCGCCTGTCATGCGGAAGACCCCGGTTTGATCCCTGGTCGCGGACGATCTGGGTTTTTTTCTGCTGGGATTTTTTCCCTCTCAGCTCGGGTTGGCCCTGACAGGCAAGGTCGAAGTAGCTCGTCTCTTAAATGACCTTACAGTGTTGCAGAGGACATAAAAGTGGTAACCAAACAATAACAAAACACAATGTAGACCAAGTTTTTCACTTGTGAGTTGATACTCTTGTTATACTCAAAGTTAATCGAGGCTAGAACACACACACAAAGCTCATTCAACAACATGCACTAGAACCAATGATAAATGTCAATTATAATGAATTTTTAAAACTTTTTTATATATTTCTTTTTTACAAATTCATCTCATCTTGACAGAAATGGGTTTACAGCATTTTGTCACGTAAGTTGTCATTTGCTCTCTGTATCCTGTGGGTAATGTGTGTATCCACAGAACTCCTGAAGTTGCGTCTGTTCTGAGAGCAATGTACAACACAGAAGGGGAGATAATCCAACGGTTTTGGGCAATCACCAAAGGAGTTCCGAGTCCATCCAGAGGGGTCATCGACATCCCGATAGGCGAGGGCAAAGTTGGACACATACATAAGGTTGGTCCTGGTGCCTTCTTTGCTTGGTTTGGTTTGGTTTCCAGTTTTTCGTCCCCTGCAACACTGTAGAGAATGTCGGATGGAGCGGCACTCTAATGGAGAGAGTACACAAAGGGACCCACAGAGATTCAGAAGAGTTGGTGGTCAAAAACGTCGAGTGAAAAGCTAAACAACACACCACACTCAACCAATGTGTACGATACACATGCGTCCACATTGGCCGAGTGTGGTGTGTTGTTTAGCTTTTCACTGCAACACTGTAAGGTCATTTAAGAGACGGGCTACTTTGACCCCTGCCTGTCAGGGCCAACCCAGGCTGAGAAGGAAAACATTCCAGCAGAAAAAAGGCACATGAACAATGGAGTTTGATCCGGTCTTTATCTCCATTTTAATGCTGAGGTAACGTCCCTCTTAGCCCAGATTGCCATGACAGGCAGGGTTGAAGTGGCCCGTCCATTAAATGACCTTACAGTGTTGGTGTGAATAGGTACCCGGCTATAGACCGCAAACAATCTCTTCAGTATGTTAGTGTTTGAGATATTGTAAAATGGCAGCTTGCACTGTATGCTTCCTAGGAAGTTGAGAAGGTTTCTGAATGATTTTGGTCTACCTGGGGTAATAATGATTGTAAAGTGCATGCATAGAGTTTGCGTTTGAGCAATATAAACGCAATCCACTATTTCTGACTGGGGAAATGTCTCTCATGGGTTTGAGCAATATAAACGCAATCCACTATTTCTGACTGGGGAAATGTCTCTCATGGGTTTGGTTTGGTTTTGGCTTAGCGCCCCTTGCAATAATGTAAGGTCATTTAAGGGGAGGGTTACTTGACACTGCCTGTCAGGGTGAACCCGGACTGAGAGGGACATTGTCCCAGCAGAAAAGCTGGGATATTTTCGATCAAACAAACTGTCCCACGCAGGCCTCGATCTCACGTCCTCTGCATGATAGGTGAAGCGCCTAATCATTACACCACAGACGCCGGTTGGCCCACATTCACCTCACAAATATCAGGAGATGGCACATACAAAGAACCGACTTGACGTACTTTCCGTATCTACTTCATGGTTATGAAATTACCTCACAGTGTCAATAATGTCGTAAAACTTCAACGAAAGATCTCTACCCTCAGATGGTACTGCGTCCTCAGTACGACCTGGAGCAGAAGCAGTTGGGGAAAAAGACGAGCCGTGTGGCGTGTTATCGCGCTGTGACGGAATTCCATGTCCTCTGCTCTCATCAGCAATCAGCCATCATCGAATGCACGCCACTCACTAGTAAGAATTAGAATCAGACCGTTTATTGGTCTCTGACGAGAAATTTGGCATCGTTATGTTACAGTGTCAAATGACAACACCAACAAGTGCAACATGTTGTGTAAGACAATATGCAGTAATAAATTCACCAACTCTTTCTCTCTCTCTCTCTCTCTCTCTCTCTGTTTTCTTCGGTCTTTCAGTATTCTTGGTCGTCATACAAAAAACCGTTCACTTCATTCACCCTCTTTCTTTTTCCACACTCTCTTTATCTCTTTTGTTCTCTCTCACATAAACTCAAAAGTTCTGCATGCATATGTAGCCACAGACACACACGATCACAATACACAAAGATAATTCATAAAAACAGCAACAACAGGTGAATACATAGTATATGCAGGCAAACAAACACACACACACAGACACACGGATATTTTCTTTCCAAGTTGATTGGGGAGAAGTTTGCACTCAATGGGAGCAGCCTTTTGAATTAAGAAAAGGGGTAGGGAGGGGGGGGGGGGGTGTAATTCAGTTTTTTTACAAACAGAGAGGCGAGAACAGGTCATTATCTTCCGCCTGCGATCCCACCACATACCCCTTAACGCACATCTCAACAGATTCCAGCCGGAGAAAGCACCAAACTGCCCCCTCTGTCCACACCCGTATGAAACAGTAGCACATCACCCGTTTGAGTGCCTAGCCCTACATGATCTCAGGAAAGATCTCTTACCACAAGCAGCTGTCACTCTTTTTGCCGCCTGTCTTTGTTTCTGATGTTGTGAGAGCCTCTAAGGTGCCTTTGAAGCTAACGAATACAAAAACACTTGTGAATGAAATAGAGAACTTGTGGGTGCTTGGTGGATGTGCTCTGTTCCTTCTACTTCTGTCTAAATGCTACCGGGTTACTATTTTGCCATACCAAGGCAGACCGACGTATCTGCTAAAGTTATTAATCCCTGTATCTTTGTTTAATTTTGCTTGGGTTTTTAATTTAACGCTCCAAGCAACTCTGAAAGGTCATTTACGAGGCGGGACCTCCGAATGTTACATCCATCTCTGATAGGACAGGAGTCTGAACCATGAAAACTCCGAAACAATCCTGATGAACGTCCTTGGATTCAAACCCGGGACCTCCTCATCTGTAGGCGGGCGCACTACCGCTCTGCCAACAACACCCCCATCTTCGTTTAAATGGATGCCCATACCCACTCTACATCTTGTATCCAGTGGTGAATACATATATCTGCACTACAACTAGGATATTTCACTAGGGCAAACAGAGGTAACTGAAGGGGCACGTCAATATTTTCCATGGCAGCATCTTTAGATAAGGATGCAAAAATTTACAATCTTTGTAGATGCGTCACTCTGCATTGGCACGGCAGTATTGTCAGGATCTCACTCCGGGTACTCAAATGACATTGCTGTGTCAACGCTGCCATAACGCAGTGAAAAAACTAAAAGAAGAAATTCTCTGTTATGCTTTATGAGATTCCACTTACGGTACATGTATTTATTTTGACCTGAGAAAAAAATTAACTGATATTCGTTTTAAAAGTTTGATGAAAATTGCTGTTCTCTTTGATTTGTGGCCTAGTGGTTAGGCTGCCGGACTCTTAATCCTACTGAAGAGTGGGTTGCAGGTTCGATTCCCTGTGGGGCCCCAACATTATATCCTTGTAAAAGGCACTTTACACAAATGTCCTCACTTGGCTCAAGTGGTGATGGGTGACTCAGGCGCTACTCTTGTGCCGACCAGCAGTGGTCTTTGTATGCATATTGTTGTTTATAATGTTGATTTTGTTTGTATGTGTTATCGTATTCTTGAATCATGATATAACCGGCGCTGTGGTGTAATGGTTAGGTTCTTCGCCTGTCATACGGGAAGACCCTAGATCCATCCCCGGTCGCGGACGATCTGGGTTTTTTTCAGCTGGGATTTCCCCCTCTCAGCCCAGATTAGCCCTGACAGGCAAGGTTGAAGTAGCTGTCTCTTAAATGACCTTACAGTGTTGCACTGGACGTAAAACTGGTAACCAAACCATGTGTATGTTTGAATCATGATTACATTTGTACATGTACCATTATACACCAAATTCCCCCCACAGGGATCAATGAAGTACCATTTACCATTTACCTTTCTTTTTTTTTTTTGCAATCGTTTCAAAAGTTGATGAAAACGCCGTTCTCTTTGACCCTCCAGATAATTTGAAGCACCAGATCCGCGTTCACCTCGCTGGCGGGATGAACACACCCATCCTCGGGGACCACAAGTACTCACACTTCTCTAAAACAGCACCCCAGGTAGGAACGACATTCGAGTACGATAGCTGTGCAGTTGTCACTACTAACGACAAGAAAAGCATCCCTCCTCGTGGCCTGATAAACTACTGACCACATTTAAAAGCGCAACGCTCAAAAGATTGGTTATATTATTCTGTGCGTCTATACTTATTGGCAAATTCTGAATATCTTATGTAGGTCAAGTGAGCGATATAAACATGCATGAACGAAACGTTTGGGCGCTCCGTTTAAATTCTAACATGCATCAAGGAAATGTTTTGGGCAAACTGTTTAAGTTTTAATGGTTCTCAAGTGCAATGGGGGTGAATTGGGAAAGCCTCAAGGATACGAACTTCTTTTCAGAGGTTCTACGGGTGGTCAGAAGGGGCAGATTTCGTCTCTAACGTATTGATTGATTGCAGGGGTCATGTCTAGAGGAAAGGGTGATTAGGTGAATCCATTTTTGTTTCTTGATTAAAGCTACAGTCATCAATTTGTGGATACTGTCTCACCTATGAAAGGCGGCGTTATTTTGGCGGGACACATCCTTACTACAGTAAAACCTTGTTAAACCGCCAACCATTGGACCATTAGAAAGCTGGCGTTATAGAGAGAATGGCAGTACAATGAGAGCAGACCAATGGAGGCTATACACATATTGGTCAGAAAAACAATGTGTAATTAAAAATTATTTCCTTTGCAACATCATCAGTTACCAGTAGAATCACCGCGTTTGACCACCAAAACACACATGTGATTCAAGTAACAGGAATATCCCTAGGGTCTGCAATTGCAATGCAGGTACTTTTGCAACAATATTGGCATTGAATAGTATTGGTTTCCATGTTGCTGAGGGGTCCGGAAGTATGTAAATGGTTTGGTTTTAAGCTCCTTGCAACACTGTAATGTCCTTTAAGAGGCATGATATACTGACCCTGTCTGTGAGGGCCAACCCAGACAAGAGAGAGATCACATCCCAGCAGAGAGATGAAGACAGAGAGACTTGATAAAGAGAACTGAACCACCTAGTCCCCTACACCCCCCCCCCCCCCCCCCCTCCTCCTCTCCATGATAGACAATCACAAACCGTGTGTGAACATGACATCACAGACGCTCATTTGTTATTTGTTCTTTCCTCTCTTACGGCTATAGCAGAAAAACTTGTGGCAGAACTACCATGGCTGATGACGTCTTGCTAAGTGTTGTGCCCATCAGTGATCTTTTCCGTTTTTCATTCTTGTAGAAACTTCATCGTGAGATGCTGGATCTGTTGAAGATTCGACAAGCCAAAGTGCGACAGTTGGGCCTCCACCTACACTGCCGCTCCATCATCCTTCGAAACTACAATGGCAAAATGATCTTCCTCACCACCCGACCCCCCACCCACTTCAAGGAGAGTGCACAAAAACTCAAGTTGCAGATCCCCAAAAAGCATATGAAAAATGTTTAACTGATTATTGATGACATCAGAATCAGCACGTTCATTGGTCTCTGACGAGAAATTTGATATATGGTCATGTTACAAGTTACAGTGACAAATTTTACAAATGACAACACCAACTCATGCAACTCTCTCTCTCTCTCTCTCTCTCTCTCTCTCTCTCTCTCTCTCTCTCTCTCTCTCTCTCTCTCTCTCTGTCTCTC
>JAUKPP010271477.1:0-20939 GCA_032273245.1 Phyllaplysia taylori | reverse complement strand
GGCCATTGAAAATACACTTAGTACCGGAGTTGTACATCTCCATCAAAACCTTGGCCATTGAAAATACACTTAGTACCGGAGTTGTACATCTCCATCAAAACCTTGGCCATTGAAAATACACTTAGTACCCGAGTTGTAGCCCTACGTCTCCACCGAAACTCTGAGACTGACTCGCCGAACCCCCAAGGATCTATCAAATTTAAACCCGCGGAGGAAGCACTGCTGGACTGCAACTTTTGACAATCTCGATGTGACGTCAGTTGCGTGCCAGCTGTCCATAAAGCCAGCAGAGACTTCACAGGAGGACTGTTGGGACATCACGTGAGGTGGCCGCTCAACTGTCGTCAATTGATTTGTCCAAAATTTACAGAAGTAAAATAAACAACGTGACACATGTAGTATGAAATTCGACCACTGTACGTTTACTGTAAATCGCCGGATCTGAGATAATTACAGGATACGCGCCCTTCGTCAGCGCCTTGGAATATGCAGAAAAAGGGTTTCGCGAAAAATCGAGTTACGATAGTTGAGCTGCCATCCCATCTGGCTAGTTGACTAGTGACGTGATTCACGTGGGCTATTTTAGGGAAGGTTTGTACCGTACTAGTTACGTTCTCTATCATTTCCAGAGCTGGCCCGAAACCCCCTTAGGCTCCAGAATCAGATTAATGCTTAATTCTCCTGCCGTTCCCAACCCAAAAGAAGGGAGCTTCAAGGGAAGAGCATTTTGCCACATTAACGATGACCTTAATGATATCGACCTTCGTTATGAGAGGTGCAGCCCCTTAATATTGTTACTACAAATATTACAGGGTAGACCCGACTCTACTCTCCTTGAGTCCAGACCAACATCATTTTCTTCCATGTTTGGTTTGGTTTGGTTACCAGTTTTACGCCCCCTGCAACACTATAAGGTCATTTAAGAGACGGGCTGCTTCGCCGGACTGAGAGGGGAAAATCCCAGCAGAAGAAATCCCAGATCGTCCGCGCTCGGGATCGAACCGAGGTCTTCCTCATGACAGGCGAAGAGCCTAACCATTACACCGCAGCGCCGGTACTCTACTCTCCGTTAGTCCAGGCCAACATCATTGTCTTCCATGTTTGGTGCCTGCAGTTGGAGGTTACAAGTACATGTGTACAGTACTGTAGGCCTACACGTATTTTGTCGTGCTTTAGGCCTGGATATGTACCTTACAGGTAACGTGATTGGTGTTTTTTAAGAAAGGGAAAAAATAATTTTAAAAATTAGCCCACTGGTATATTAGGTGCGAGTCCCCTGCATTAATTCAATTGGAATTGGCGACTTTTGTGAACGCTATGCCCCTTCCCATTGCATTGTGTCATTGTCATGTTTCACGCAAATTATGTGTGGACAATGATATAATTATATCATGTAAAACAAATAGACTACCATCGTAGAATACCCGGCGTCTGTGGTGTATAACGTAAACTCTTCGCCTACCATGCAGAAGACCCCGGGTCGATTCCCAAGTGGGGAAAAAGCATCGGTCTTTCTGTTATGATTATTCAGCCTAAGTAACTCGCCTTTAAAATGACTTCAAGGGGCAAACATGAATAAACATCAACCAAACCTCATTCCTATTTTGCATGGTTAGGCTCTTCGCCGAACATGCGAGAGATTCGAGTTCGATCCCACATGCGGATATTAAGCGTTTTTCTGCTGGGAATTTATCCCTCTCAGCACGCAGCTCGGGTTGGCCATGACAGACAGGCTCGAAGTAGCCCGTCTCTTAAATGACCTAAGTGTTGCAAGGGACGTAAAACTGGTTATAAAAAAAAAAAAAAAAAAAAAAGGAAAAGGAAAAGAAACTCCCATGTATTTTGTGAAAATAAAGCGAACATAACAAGTAGATCCAGGTTTCAGGCCCAAGTCCTCGCGAAGGTACAACAAACGACTTGTCCTCTCCCTGTCCTCGCCTCTCAATTCATTAAGAAAACGTGTTACATCACGCCAAGCCTGTTGGCCAGTCACTGGTACACTTGAGCCAAGGTACGTCCGCGAGGTGCCAAAGTCCAAGGCACATTGAGCGTATTAGAGAACAAAGCGAAGGAAGTCAAACGAATGAGCGATGCATCAAACAATTCTCTGGCGGCGGCATAATGAGCGGAGTAAGCGCTTTTCAACTGGAGAAAGATTAGGCATGCATCAACAGTTGGCTACAAGAGATAGACACATAGGCCATACGTAGCCTTCTTATGGTCCAAGTCTTTGAAAGTAGGCATTTCATGTATGCTACTGTGTAGTATAATGAACCGTCAGCATTATGACCAAGACATTTGCACTTGGCTCTGTTTTGTCTTGTGAAAGTCTTACTATCGGTACATGTACTACATTATCTTATATCGGTATCGACCCAATCAATAAACCATGTCAGTTCGACGAAAGAATGATGTTACAGAATAGGCCTACATGTACTGTAGTTTTCTTTCTAGCCACTTGTAAAATAAAATAAAAAACATCTAATACCGGTAATATTAATATGGTCTAGTCATGGGCGTAAACAACCGGATCCAGATAGTATAGAGCATCCAAATAGTGTTCACCTACCGGTATAAGAGGGCAGGAATTTGATCCAGATAGTATAGAGCATCCAAATAGTGTTCACCTACCGGTATAAGAGGGCAGGAATTTGATCCAGATAGTATAGAGCATCCAAATAGTGTTCACCTACCGGTATAAGAGGGCAGAAATTTGAGGCACATGTGGGGCTGTTATAATTTGAGTATCCACTGTCTCTCATCCTCTGTGTGATAGAGAAAGAGTCTAACCAATACACGGCAAACGCCAGTAAGCCCCAACACTACTGTAAGTTACATATATAGCATAGCGTTTGGTTTGACTCTGGTTTAGCGTCCCTTGCTCAATCAATGCTACTAAATTGCTACACTGCAAGGTCTTGAGGTCTTCTTCACAAAACGAACTTTCTTTTTTACACTGCCTGCCCGGGCTAACAGTAACAGGTTTTTTTGCTATACACGTGCACATTGATCAGGTTCATGCAAAACCATACTCTGTTCAAACCCACGTTTCCCAACCTTTCTGAGCATTGCGCGTTTCAGCAGAGACTACAGTACTAGCACTACTACCTTCGGAGCTTGATAATGATTAACAGGGGTTGAGGGGGGCCCGAGCAAAATCCGTTACATCAGAGGTCCCTATACATTAGATGTCAAAAGGGAACCAACAAAAGGAGAAAATGAAATAGGGATTTAAAAATATCTATACCAAGGTCTTCAACTTCAACTCTAATTTATTTTGGACATGGGCTGGAATCTCCTGCTTTTTGAAGAACCAAAATAAAGGTAGGCTAGTGTTGAAGGGCACTGCTCATAAAGGGAAAACAAGAGACAAGGCCTACACGCACTGAAAAGCAATACAGCAAACATTTAGTCAACAAATCATTTATTGATTGATGCATGATAACAAATGTCATTCTTCTATATGTCTGGCCAACATGATGCATTTTGTCAGTGCAAGAAAGGTAATAGTGGTGCAACTACAAATGCATCCGCCACACTCTGCGATTTCCAGTAAAGATTTGAACAAGATGAGAATGAGGCATGTTGTTATAGACAACACATAACATTTGTTATCTTAAGCCTTGCACTGGAACAGAATAATGCTTCGATTTGGGATTTATAGTATAGAAAAAATATATAAAAGAATGCGTCAACAAAGCCTTGCATTTGCCTCTCTTGTGGAATACTTCGTAAGCAGGAGTTCAAAGCAGGCCTTACAAGCAAAACCAATGATAAAAACAGAGCTTAGACTTAGATCTAGTCAGTAAAGAAAAAAATCTAATGAACCAAATAGTAAAAAAAAATTGTCCCTAGCCCAAGCCTCCAGAAAAGCAGAACTTGCTTGAATATAAACGAAACAAAAAGAACAACGTGTGAATTAATACATGTATTACAGTGCTTTTGATTACAAGCAACCCAACACATTACTACACACCAGCGATCTGAGAAAAATCCCACACAGACAAGGATACACCATGGCCATTCCACAATTGCTCAAGTCACATTTTTATTGTTTCATTGAAACAAGCAAGAGCAATTTAACTTTATGTCCACGAAGAGCTTTTCATTTAACAAACCTTGGTGCATGTTAAAAAACTGTTACATGTGACCTGTTTTTAGATACATGTAGAATAAGACTCAGAAATCTCATCAAGACAATTCAATAAGCCTAAATTGCATATAAATGACCTGGGCAAATGAGGAGTGACCGTGACCCCCTTTACAACCATCCTATACACCATACAGATAGTTTCAAATCCACTGTAAAATAAAATAAAGCTGTCTGCAGCATTGACTCAGGCCATATAAAATTTTAAACAAAACAAACTTGGAGTAAAACATCCAAAAGGCAAGCCAAGCCGTCTCTTCAATAAAAAATACCAGAACACATGATGCTTGTCTGAACTACATGACTGTGTGTATCATTTGATTCTGTCTTAAAGAGTTCAATGTACATAATAGACAAATATATCAACAAAGTAATTGTAAGAAGCAAACCAAGAGATAATGCTCCATGTCTAGCCAGGGATTGAGATGAAGTCAGGATGGTAAACGTGAAATACATGTATTGTACATCAAATGTGCCAACATTTACTCATTTAGCGTACCGGTACATGAAAAGAATAATACTGAGGCAAAACTTTAGTAAAAGTTCACCCCTCTATCCTCTTGGCCAAAGTGTTGTTGTGACGGAGCTGGGTGGAAGGGTTGGTGGAAAGAACGGGACTGGCCCCGAGGTGGACGAGCTTGACCCCGGCCCCGGTGTGCTGGAGGACGGCTGGCTGGAGAAGGTGCGCCGTACTCCCCTCCCTGGTGGTGGTCGTCCTCATCATGGCCATAACGCTCGTACTGATCACCTTTATGATATCCCTCCGCCTCATAGTCCTGTGACTGTGGGGTTGGCAGAATGGCTGCCCCTCCTCTACCCCTGCCTCCACCCCTCCCACGACCCCTTGGTTCTGCAGGTGCTCGGCCTCTGTGTTCTGCAGGTGTTGATGCGTAACCCCTGGCAACCTGTCCCCGACCCTTAGAGTGTGAACCTCTGCCTCCCCTATTCCCTGGGGTTCCTTGCCACGAAGGCTGAACTTGACGTTCAGTTTCCTGGTGAAAATGATCATCTCGTGCCCTTGGATTATCATAACCAAATTCCTCCTCATACTGGTTATAGCTTTGGTTCAACTCGGTTCTCCCCCCCTGCCCAAAATTTCTGTCCCGGTGTGTAAAGCTTTCCCGGCGATCCTGTTGAGGGCGGTTGCCATGCTGTGTGCCTCCCCACTCAAGACTATGACTTCTACCTTCTCCATACTCATGGTCTTCCTCTGCTTCATATGGAAAACGCTCCTGTGCCTGGAAGGTTTTGTCCTGGTGTTGCCCTCTGCCTCGGCCACGGTTACTAAAACCAGGCCCACCACGTGCACCAGTGGCGTCCCTGCCCCTGTCAGAATGTGCTCCCCTACTCACATCAGAGACACCTCCTCTTCCTCTGCTGGCAAGCCCTCCTCTGCCTCTGTCAGAATTTCCCTCTTTCAAGGAATGCCCCCCTCTTCCACGATCAGAGATACTCCCTCTGCCCCTATCGGGCATGGCGCCTCTACCCCTATCGGAAAGGCCCCCTCTGTTGGCAAATCCTCCTCTTCCATCATCAACTGTGCCGCCCCTCCTTGCATAAGAAGCAGCACCACCACCGCTGTCAGGATATGCCACTCTGCTGAACTCATCTCTGTCTCTGTGTTCCTCAAAAGCATTTGCAAAGTCAGGTCTATTACTGTCCGAGAAGCCACCTCTGCCTCTCCTAGTATGAGAACCTCTGCCTACATCAGACACGGTACTCTCCTGCTGAGCAAAGCCACCTCTACCAAGCACACCTCCTCTGTTGGAGAGCGTTCCTCTTCCCCTCTGTGTGTTAGCTCCCCTGCCTGTCTCAAGATGCCCTTGACCTCTTCCCGTCCCCCTTGCTGACACACCACGACCAACAGATGCTAAGAAATCTCTCTCCTCTCCACGACTCCCTCTATTGTCACCATGGTAACCATGCTCCCTAAACTTTGAACTGTTTCCCTGGTCATAGCCACTATACCCTTCCTCTTCAAAACTGGAGTATTCTTCACCAAAATACTTTGACTCAGATTTCAGCATATTCATCTCTTGACCTCGTTGTCCCCCTCCTCCACGCTGACCCCTGCCACGGCCAGGCAAACTGGTAGCCCCACGACCCCGCTGTGGGCTTCCTCTACCACGAACACTCTGCAATGGTCCAGGCATGGCAAAATGCTGACCACTGTTGAGCTCTCCCTCCTTATCTCTCTCCCATTCCCTACTTTGATCACGCTGATGAGGAAAACTAGTCTCTCTGGAGTCATCATGAAAATTCCCCTTTCTGCCGAACCTGTTCTGCTCTTCCTCTTCCCTCTGGCTCCCAAACTGTTGTGACGGATTTCTTTCTTCATTTTGTCCAAACATTGAAGAGGTCTCCAGAGAAATACCCGGCCTAGGTAGTAGACCGTCACGTCCGCTGTTTGAACTTTGCTGAGGGCGATGTCCAAACTCAGATTGTTTGCCCCGTCTAGCCAAGTCCCCTTGCTGCCACATCTTCTCATGTTCGCTTTCACCGCCCCATCCCCTCCCACTGCCAGCCCCTTGTTCTCTCTCACCTCCAAAGTGGCCAGCCCCTCTAGGTGCATGACCTCCTCTAGCCGAAGCAGCACCTCCTCGGCCCCTACCCATGCTACCAGTCTGATTGGGATCACGTTGACCAAACTGACGTTTGCCTCCCTGCCCACCTCTACGATTTCCATCTTTCTCTTTAATCTCTTCAGCAGCTAGAACATTTGCAGTTGTCTTCTCTGCATTTTTGCCAAACTGAAGAGGAAAAAGCATCTCCTCGGAGCCAATGTTACCTGTCGATACTTGACTCAAAGTTATCAGATTAGTTGATACTTTTCTAGCGGTTGAAGCCTTCAAAGATCTTTCCATGTCATCTTTAACTGCTTCCTCGATGGATTTTGAAGGAAGTGGACGTCCAAATACCAATGGTTGGTCATTTCTTGCAGGATCTGGTCGGCTGGCAGCATTGTCTTTGGTTCTCCCTGATGAAAACATTTTGAAAGAAAATTTACAATTAGGTTAGTAAATATTAGTAGGCGTTTACTACCTTCACACACAAGGCAAAACAATTATTATCGTTGTAGAAGTATTCTAAAAACACCTAAAACTTACTATTCTGTTTAGAAGCATTAAAAAGAATACCTGTATATTGAAATGAAGAGAAAATCCTAAATGCGCTTTTTTAAAAAAATTCTCAATCATATGTGAGTGCACCTTGGTTTTATTTATTTGGCGAGGGCACAAAAGTTACATCTTGTAAAATGCTAAAAACTTTTGTCTCTGAAGCTTGGAAAACACTTGTTGTGGAAGAATGAATCAAAGTTTGTACTACAGAGACTGACAAATAAAAAAAAAGGAAAAAAAATAGGGCAAAACTTCTAGAAGATATTTTACACTAAATTGCTAACTTGATACCCCTGCAACTTGATATGTAAACAATCTAAAGTGTGACTGAATAACCACCTTTTCTTCATGATAAACTTGTAGGCAAGCTACTTGAGGTTGCTTACATATGTGTTGCAATGCAATGAAATCAGGCATTCATCGGGCAAATGAATGTATTGATCATTTAAAGCTTTGTACATTTCCCTTGCAATTGGTGAAGAAATTATTGAATTTTCTTCAATAGAAGTAAAATGTTCTATTTAACAAAGTAAATCTCACCCATTGTCAGAAGTAGAAGGGAAATTCACAAGAAAGTGGTTGATAATATTGATGGCTTTCAAAATTTCAATTTCTTTCCTTATAGAAAACGTATTTGAGGAGGCTATAATTTACTGTGAATAAATGTGTTTTTTTAAATGGATAGAAGGTGTCGGAGCACAACAGTCAGGGTAGAAATTGCCCAACGCGCGGAAAGTAGTAATAATAAGGAGTGAGTTATTTATAGAGGCGCCAGGGTCAGCTGTTTTAACCTTTTCTCGCTTTTTTTTATACTTAAACACTCGAACAGGCTAAAGTTTCCCTGAGGCTAAAAACGCAGAAAATTTTGTTTCCTTTGTTTTAACGTCACTGACAAGGTTGAAATTCGGTTGTGATATTACCTTAGTCAATACCTTGTAATAATCTCAATGACCTCACCTTCGGCCGTCTTGCCTTGCTGAGTGTCCCACCTCGACCCTTTCCTCTCTCGTCCCGTTTGCACGGGGAGACTAGCAATATGTTTGCCCTCTTGACCGCCACCATCCCATCTTGAATTGCGCTTAGTTTGAGAGTTCCTTGCACCTCCTGGCTGGTCGCTCCTGGCATTGCGGTTCTGCTGGGGAATTTGAGAAGCACCAAACTTGCTCTGACTCGATTTACTCTCCTCATTCCTTTGCTGGCTCCATCTGGAGGACGAGCCTGGCCTCTGCTCTACCAGCTGTTGTCTCTGCATGCCAGCACTGTGAAGCTGGGCTTTAGGAGACTTGTATGGACTGGCTTTATCTCTATCTGAAGACAGATTTCCCACCTTGATCATGTTGGAGGCTGGCGGTGCAGGAAGAAGGCCGTCCCCAAGATTGCCGGTGTTCTGGGTGGAACTCCGCTCTACCCTATTTCGGATAGCCAGCTCTTGTCTATTTCGGATATCCAGCTCTTGCCTATTTCGGATATCCAGCTCTTGCCTATTTCGGATATCCAGCTCTTGCCTTTTTCGGACATCAAGCTCTTGCCTATTTCGGATATCCAGCTCCTGTCTATTTCGGTTATCCAAGCCTTGCATCCTTTGGCGCTGGGCAAAATTGTCCTCTCTAAAATCTTGTCTCTTAGCACCTTCCAGAAATGCTTTTCGCCTCTGCATTTCCTCCCCTCTCAAAATATCTTGCCTCCTCATTTCCTCCTGTAAGCCAGTTTCACCAAGCCTCCTCTCTTCTTCCTGCCTCAACATCTCGTCTCGTCTCCTCCCCTCACCAAACTGGAAATGCTCTTTCCCACCTCGTCTGGACTCCTCTCGTCTCATCGCCTCCTGCTGGGCCAGCATCTCCATCCTCTGAGCCTCCTGTCGCTCGGCCTCTGCCCTGGACGCCTGACCGCTGCCCCCGGCCATCATGTGAGCCGTGCTGATGCCCAGGTTGCTGGCCTCCATGGCCTGATGACGTGTCAAGTTTTGCAAGGTCTCCAGCTGTAACTGCATCTGAGTGCGACGATACAGAACGAGAGATGAGATAGGTGAGATACAGAATTCAATGGTCAAGTTAAGGACATAGCCGGTTAACACCAGTCAAGAACAGACTGGAAAAGGAGGTTTCGTTACCTTCTCTTAGTTACCCAAAGATTTTTCTTTCTCGTTTGGTTTTAGTTTGGTTACCAGTTTTACGTCCCCTGCAACACTGTAAGGTCATTAAAGAGACGGGCTACTTCGACCCTGCCTGCCAGGGCCAACCCGGGCTGAGAGGGAAAAAATCCCAGCAGAAAGAAACTCAGATCGTCCGCGATCGGGGATCGAACCAGGGTCTTCCGCATACAAGGCGAAGAGCCTAACCATTACACCACAGCGGCGGTTAGAGATGAGATAGGTGAGATACAAAATACAATGGTCAAGTTAAGGACATAGCCAGTTGACACCAGTCAAGAACAGAGTAGAAAAAGAGATTTCGATATCTTCTCTTTGTTACCCAAAGATCTTTCTTTCTCCTTCTCATTCACAACAATAAAAGAACACACAAATGTGCATGCATAAAAAGACATCAAAACATGCAACTAGAAACAGTCTTTGCTAACCAAATATGAGACCAAAAAAAAATGACACTAATCATCTAAAGTCTGAATTTTTTTTAAAGTAAAAAAAAATGCAGGAAAACAATTTCTCCAAGAAATTAATTCCACCTGATGACCAAGTCACGCTAATCAACTGACCTCCAATATCCGTAAAACATCAGGATTTTTTGCATCCAGTCCCCTTGCAGCTGCTATCCTGCGCACACCCTCTAAATTTGTTGCCATGGTTGACTGTGCCTTGTTAAGTCTTTCTTGACTTCTGAGAGAGAAAATATTTAAGGAAATTTGAGCTTATTACGAAAATAAAATGAACAACTGTATTCTATCACAAGCACCTGAAATGGAATAAAAAATAAATGAATGAACAAACTTTGTTCAGAATGAAAGCCTTCTACCAAAATGATATTAAAATAAAATGGATGGAGACTAAGTTTTAGTTTATTCATGAGACATGAATGTTGCATTCTCAGAATTACCACTGAACACTTATCAAGGTCCCTAATTCAACTTGAAATTTTTCAGTCATGACTACATGTGATGATCTGCAAATGTTAATCAAAGAGGAAACTGTCATACAATTAAATTTTCCTCTGCGAGAGGATTGCGAAAAGAATACAAACCCCAGTATCCGTTCTGGGCTGTGCAAAACTAAATAAAATTTATTGCTAATTTAAGACTTTCATGAAAAATCATAAAAAAGTATTTTGAATAGAGCAACGCAAACACAAAAGTTTCAAATCATTTGCCTTTCTTTCCTAAAGACAACTGCACAGTATGGACCTACTTTATACCAAAGACCATAAAAGAGTAAAGACCCCACACTTAGGAAAAATTGTGTCCCGGAAATGAGTGGCACCACCAAGCGTCGGGTAACCTTATCACCTGATCAAAGTGTAAACAAATGCAGCGAAATGGTGCACACACTGTGACTTTATTTCTAGTAGACGGAAGAGAAGAATGCCGTTTTGTTTACATCAAAAGGTTACCCGCCGTATGGAGGCGCCACTCATTTCCGGGACGCATCTTTTAGTAGAAGGAAGAGAAGAGTGTTCCATCTTATTTCCTTTACAATCTTTGTTTATAACATGCAAAGCAAGGCCATGACAAGCCAAGCAAACTTTTTAGCACTTGCCTGCCCCGGTGAGGATGATCAAATCGAGCCACTTTAGCCATCAACCTTCCGCCCTGGATCTCCTCCTGCCTAGGATTTGCGTGGATCCGTTTTCGCTGGTCAGACCGATCAAACTGCTGACCACTACGTCCACGGTCCCCTGGCCGGTCTGTCTGATTGCGATCTCTGCTAGCTGACTGCTCCCTTTGACCTGTCCGAGAGTTTGTCGTTGAAGTGCTGCTGGTACTCCCTGAGCGAGTTTGCTGTCTATCCCCACTTTTTGCTGCACAAAAACGTAAGAACATGGGGGATATGTGAGATACATCAGTTTGTTCTCCGATATAATGATAAAGATTTATGAATACGGTTAATGTTTCAGCATTCAATAATGGTATACAATATAATACAAGTCAGTAATGAATTTAACAAAAGAAAAAAAAAGGACATTTGGTGGGTGTGAATGGTCCTGGATTTCATTCTCATTCGGATGTTGACAGAGACATAGGTGGGCCTGCTGGTACAAGACTTTTACATTCATCACGTAACTAGCCTAAAAAAACACACCCCAAAATCCAAATATCTAATTTCTTGCTCATCATGTGTATTATTCACTGCATTTCAAACAACTAAAGTTAAAATCTATTTCACACTACTACTATGTCTCATTCTCTCTGGAACCAGAACTGTTCCTCATGTCTGGTAATGACTTGCCTCAAATATTTCATTGCCTGCAGCTGCAGAGCTGCCAACTTTTTGGCTATTCATTCATTTAGTTGATGCCCACTTTTGATCTTTGTAATTTCGTTCATGATTTTGTAATCACTAATTCGAATAATATAAAATTGACTGGAGGCAAATTATTTCCAGACAGCATGACTGAAAAGGAGCGGATTTTAAAGAAGAAAAATAATGCTGACAGGCTTAGTGTAACCATACATTATAAACATGTCTACAGTCTGAGGGATTTATCAATGGTAATACTTTAGATGTACATATGGAAATTGTAAATTTGATCTAGTTTCTTTTTACAAAACTCAAAAGCCTCACTCTTTTCCTTTCTTAAGAAGTTAATCAATTCGCCACTACAAGATATTCTGAAGTTGAAAGATACTTGTGATAAGATCATATGTAACATTAATTGACTTCATCTTTCAAGAAAGCACATTAGAATAAAGTAATTAAATAATTCAAAGACAATTTTTTTTTTAAAGTAACTTCGCAATGTGTCAGTGCCACAGACAAAAAGAAACAACAAAAATTAAATGCAAGTCTTGTTAAGAGATAACTTACATGGTAGTGGTTCCTTGTTAGGATTAAAATTCTTGACGATCAGATAAGTCTTGAAGCCCCCATCCTTCTTGGCCTGATAGCAGAATTCCCTGAAGCAGGTGAGCACAGTCTTCATCCAAGCCTCACTCTCAAACACCACTTCCACCGCCCTGCAGCACAAAATACAGTGATAGATGAGACTAACAGTTTGACACTACACAACTTCTTAAAATCTACATCCCTACAGAGACCCGCATGGAAGTTTTGAAGCTGTCAACATCCCGATGACGACTGTTCCATAGCTGTGACTTGGTGGATATACTCATAAGAAATAGTAAAAAAAAATAAAGCAATTAAGAAAAAAAATAACCCACCAAAAAAACACTACACTAGACAGAATCGAAGGGAAAAGAAAGGAGGAAAGACTAAGAAACACTTGTTGTAAGGACCTTGAATTTTCTATGAAAGTGAGTATGACAGGATTGGTACGGGCACTGTTGGAAAAGACAGCATAAATCACCTGATCAAGCTGTCCCCGATCGCCTGTACACCATGAGGAGTTAAGGGCATGACTTACAAGATGCACTGCTGGTTGACAGGTAAAAGAAATGGCTTCAAGTATCAACTGAGGCTAGTTCCAAAAGCAGTATGCAGGTAAAAAATAATCTGACAATAAATTCAGAACCTGATTCCATGTTAACCCAGCAATGATGCGTTTATGTACATGGCGAGGAAAAGAGAGAAAACCAAGAAGCCTCTGGCAAAGAAGACATAGACTGTATCCTGGAGAACTAATAAAACACTGGGTCAAATAAGAGGAGCACAACTAAGATGACGGATTTGTGCTTTATGACATCAGAAAAATTGGTGAAGTTTTGTTTTGCCTCTTTTATCCGCTCTTACTCCTATAGGCACCAAAAATCATTGAAAGAGTTGTACTTTCCAAGATGCCCAAAATTTCATTAGACCCACTGAAGAGGAAAAAGGATAGTACAACTTCAAAGACTTTGTTGTTTCACGTAGAGAAGATTTTCCAGGCAAGCTTGAATGACAAACTGGAAACAAAAGGAGTAGAAGAGGATGAACGCACTTGTGATGCACAACATGCCCATCCTCCTGTGCAATACCTTCATTGAAGCAAAAAGATTTGGTGAGAGTCAAAGCAGCGACCAGCAATGGCATGTGTGAAATTGTTGAGTAAGACTGTGAATGTTGCGATTATCAAGTGTCATTGTACTATGTATTTAGCATTGCATTATTAGAGAACAAGCATCAGATTTATGTTGATGCCATTCTAACCTGAGTTTCCCAAAGGGGATGAATGAACACATACATGTATTTTCTTTATATATAATTTTTTTTTAAATCTCAAGCCGCATGCAAAGAACCATTTGGATCACTGACCCTGCTGGAGCGCTCAAAGTACGACAAAACGCTGGTGATGCAACCTACAAGTTTCTGTCGTTCCACTTGGGCCTTGAAAAAGCTGTGCCCAAGTCTATTGGTAGATCCTGACAGTACAAGGCAAAGTCAGAGAGAATCAGGATTAATGGTTTTCTCACGACTGGACCGTGCGCCCTGACAGATAAAAGTGTAAGTCACTTCATTTTGCCACAGAATGAAAGCCACATTGAAAACAAGACTGAAGTCAGTGACAAGACGGCACAAGTAGAGGCGCTACTTTTCTTCAATGACGACATCGAAGATGAAGATGCAACGGATTCAGAGATGATCAACAGAATGACAACGATGCTGAAATGTGATGATCCGATCCGAAGACTCGGATCGTATTTTCATTTTACATGCTTGTGGCTTATTTGTGAAATGAAGCCCAGTAGAAATCTAGAGGGTGCTGCTTTATGCACAGGTGCCCTCAATAGTCCAAAATTTACCATACCAGTATGCTGAGATTATCCCTCTTTATTGAACAAAGCAAATGAGGAGGATTCTGCCAGATTGAGAAGCCAGTCTCAATCAAAAGCAATCACCAGTAATATACAGCATGAGCGTTAAGACCAGACATTACAAAAGTTTTTCAGCATCTGACTGGTGCGATAAACACTGCAGAGAATGACTCTTTGAAATGGTATTCAAATAGGGACAGAGAATATTCAGTTATGAAGATAAGGAATAGAAAAGTCTCTAGAAACTGTCAGAGGAATAATGTGCCTCATTACAGTACAAACCTGGTGTAACAAGGCTCAGCACTTGTATTTCAATGCCCTTCAGCATATTGCACTCTCCCAGCTCAAGTCAAAGGTGAGTAATTAAAAGAGATAGAGAGTTGAGAACAAGGCATAACTCAAAAGAATTCACTTTCATAATCTGACAAAACATGGTACATGATGCATAGCAATATATCAAAAGCCATCTCTGCAGCATTGTCACAATAACTCTTCAACAGATTCAAGACATCCAGAGGTGGGCACATCTGACTGACAATAGAAAGAATTCCATCTTTCCAAAATTTAAAATGCAGCCACCCATAGAAGACTCAGATTTAAATTTAAGAAACAGGGGATCCAAGAGATCAAATCCAACAAAACAGAAAACAAAGGTCAGCAAAAGAGCATGTTCAATTCCCATAAAGTCAAATATTTAAGAAACAAAGCTATGATGGAAATGTATGCACGGCACAAAAACAGGATCCTTATTGCCGTTAACTGCCCGAGTTGCGGTAGCCCATAAGTGTGCGCAGTCAAAAGCCACCAAAGTGCGAATAATGAGAACATTATGGGATGGTTGAACCATTTCAACATGGATGAACTTGATAGGAAAAAAAGAGGAACCAATCCCTGCAGCTGCCTTCCTTGAAACAAGTCTTTCACAGAAATATGCCTAGCTCAACAATAAATTCTATTTTAGGTGGGCTAATCCCATTCAAACAGATGAAAAGGAATAAGCAACAACGAAGAACAACCTTCATGAAAATAGCTCTGTTTTCCACCCAAGGTGTGATGTGGATATGAAAGTGGATCAGAGAATGTAGACTGAGAGAAAAGAAAACTGGATCAGATTTCACCCTCACTTCACAAACTCACAGCACTGATAACTATTGTCACATGGGCCTATCTAACACAAAAGTTGAAAGATATCTATACCCAAAACAGGAAAAGCAGGAATAAAGAGGCTCTCAACGTAAAGATTTTGTATTATCAGACAGTTTCCAAAAGGGCCACCTCAAAGAAAACTAAAATTATAATCTGAGATCAATGTAAGGATAAGATGAAGAAGCATTGGCAAAGAAAAATTCCAAGATAACGGTTTCATATGATCATCATGTACAGTGTTGATATGAAAAGGGCTTTCGGTAATACCCACCACTTGCCTTGAAATGTCCCTTGAACCTTTTCCGAAAAACAACAACCCACACTAAGTTCAAATTGTCCTTAGCAATCTTTTGAACCAGTCAACCTTCTGGTACACATATTCATCATCATGTTTTGCCTGTGCCCTGCTCCCCTCCTTTAATAAAACCCCACAATTTAGTACCAATGACATGGGTAATGCTAAAAAATGGACTTTTTCAATTTTCAATATTGATAAAAAGCTAAAACACCAATTTGCTGTATCACCTAAGTGAAGGACTTTGTGACACTGTTGCATTACCTGTCCTTTGTATCACCCTAGTGAGAGGACATGGTAACATTTTGCATTACAGGCCCTTTGTATCACCCAAGTGAGAGGACATGGTAACACTGTTTCATCACCTGCCCTTTGTGTCATTAAGTGAGAGGACATGGTAACATTTTGCATTACCTGCCCTTTGTTTCACCCAAGGAGAGGACATGGTAACGCTGTTGCATTACCTGCCCTTTGTACCACTTTAGTGAGAGGACATGGTAACGCTGTTGCATTACCTGCCCTTTGTACCACTTTAGTGAGAGGACATGGTAACATTTTGCATTACCTGCCCTTTGTATCACTTAAGTGAGAGGAAATAGTATTTATTAGTAACATTTTGCATTACCTGCCCCCTGTTTCACCCAAGTGAGAGGACATGGTAACACTGTTGCATTACCTATCCATTGTACAGCCGTCACAGTCTAAACGCACACCATACAAAGGCACGCTCCACGCAAACACACACTTTCGTTATGTGACATAGTCTTTTTTTTATCAGTGATCGGGATACAAAATGCATGTGTCATGTAAACGCACACTTATGAACCCTCCAGAGCACCATGCATTTATGCAGAGACTACTGTTTCACTCAACTGACGAGATACTGTACCATTGCTGTAGCACCCATTTTGTATCACTGAAATGAGGAGATATTCTGCGGTGTTGTTGCAATACTCACCATTCAAGTATTTCTGTGCTGAATTTACATCTTTTGTATTGCATACCCCATGTTAGAAGAGATTGCAACACTATAATTACTTGCCCTTTGTATTCTCTAAAAGAACACACTGTAGCACTGTTGTATAAAAAGTTAGAAGTAAACTGTTAAACATGCAACCCTCTGGCTCCTAGGCTCTTTCATACCCCGAACTATGAGTGGCAGAAACACACAAAGTAAGTTTGAACTACACAATGTGAATGAAATATTCTGCTTCGCGGAGAAAAGAGCAGAAAAAGATGATGCCACACACTGTGAAGTCATATGATAACAGCAGTCACAAAGATTGACATTCTAGTGAAAGTACAGAAAGGCCGACTTTTGGTGTGGTACACAGCTGTCCAGTATCCCTTTGCGATAAATATCAAAGTTAGCGAGTAGACCCATGTCAATATATCAATACGGAAATTCGACCCATGCTTTTGTGTGCGTAGCTGAGAGCTGTATGTGCCAACAGCTCTGCACTTTTTGTAGCAAGGACTGACCTCTACCACCAGGTTGCCTCCACACAAAAATCAAGAGATCATTGTGAATGTATAGACAATTGAGGGCCGTTGCTTAACAATGGTGCCGCTTGCAGTACTTACCCATAGAAGTTACCCATGGTAGTCTGTGGGAGTTTGATGCTGGAGGAATATGGGAAGAGGGGAAAGAGCATCTGTCTCTTCACGGCTGTCGGGACGTGGTGGAGAATGGCAATTTCCTGATTTGTGCCTTCTGCCTTTTTCTCTGAAACAAGCAAATCATGGGGGAAGGGATGCAGTGTCTGATTATGCTGTACCTTTTTGAAAAAAGGTATTTCTCATCTGAGGGTGATGGCCATTAGAAGAAGTCTTGTGGCAACCACATGAGACACATCCCAAAATGTAGATTGCAGTTCCTCCCGGAGCATGAGAACTTGAGAGGCAACACATGCATAAGTTGTGAAAAAAGAAAAATGAATTTTCTTTCTTGAAACATGTGTTGTTCTCCATCCTAAGACAAGATCAGTAACGCAGATTTCAAGAAGCAAGCAATAGTGCATCTCTGACTAATTATCATTTCCTGCGACTCTTAACAAAAAACTTTGCTGTCTTCTCTCATAAAAAGATACAACCAATGTCATATGTTTGAACACACTGATTCAAACAATATTTGCATGATTTCAAGCAAGGCTGACACAGAAACATGTATTCCTCCCCATCTTGCTGAGAATAATGCAGCTTCAGATTCCTTCACTAACTCTGTAGTGATGGATCACTGTAATAAGTGAGAGCCACGGGTTCCCTGAGCAGCTGGTACACTGTGCGCCATGAAGATCTCATGTAAAGTCTGCTTGATTAGCAAAATAGTGTGACCTCTGACAGAGATTTCCAGGTTGTCTTTGTAGCAGAAGTACTCACGATTTTGTTGGTGATGTAGAAAAAAAACCCGTGAGTTATACTTGACTGATCCAGCACTTCTACAAATCAAACCACTTGAAAAAAAAAGAACTGCATGTATCATTCATGTAAGCCTGTGAGTGCCATTTAAGAAAGAATTTGTAACATTCCAAAGAGATTGTTGGGGCAGCGAAATCAAAAGCCACTATTTAAAGATATTGCTACAAAGAGAAAGAGGCATTAGCTGATGATTTCACATTTACTTTAAGCCAGTAGATCAGCAACAAAACACTTGAAAACTTTTGAAATGAAGAGACTTGGAAAAACAATGGCATCCATGAAGTCCCATGTAACAAGAAGGAAAACTGCAAGCTGAGAAAAGGAGCTCTCAGAACTTTGGCAAGACAGTTGTAGCAGTGGTAGGATTTGCAGCTCATACCACACAGTGGAGTAAATACAGTCTCTCTGATAGATGGATACAGAACTTTGGCAAGACAGTTGTAGCAGTGGTGGAATTTGCGGCTCATACCACACAGTGGAGTAAATAGTCTCTCTGATAGATGGATACAGAACTTCGGCAAGACTGTTGTAGCAGTGGTGGAATTTGCGGCTCAAACCACACAGTGGAGTAAATACAGTCTCTCTGATAGATGGATAAGAACTTTGGCAAGACAGTAGTAACAGTGGTGGAATTTGAAGCTCATACCACACAGTGGAGTAAATACAGTCTCTATGATAGATGGATAAGAACTTTGGCAAGACAGTAGTAGCAGTGATGGAATTTGCAGCTCATACCACACAGTGGAGTAAATACAGTCTCTCTGATAGATGGATACAGAACTTTGGCAAGACAGTTGTAGCAGTGGAGGAATTTGCAGCTCATTCCACAGTGGAGTAAATACAGTCTTTCTGATAGATGGATAAGAAGAATGGAAGACCAAACTTATACCCTACACTTGCCCTAAGAAGGTGAAGGAGGTTTTAGTTTGCTCATTGAGTGGGGCTTCAAAACAGATCCTCACCACAAAACATGAAATCTAACCAAGACAGGTTAGTGGAAACAAATATTCATGTCCTTGGGAAACAAGGTTTGTCTCCCTGGTGAGGAATGGTTGAAATGGTTAAAACAAAGGTGCTGAGAAAGTGAGAAAGTCGGAATGTATACAGAGACAGTGTCCTTCATAATGAATAATAAGGAAAAAAGATAAATACAGGACCTGGAAAGAAACCATCTCTTCATACGAATATACAAACACACACAAATTGAGAAAGAAAAGAAAAGATATTCATGTCTGTATGAATTGATTTGAAGGGCAGTGTATCCGCATCAGATCATCCACATCTTCTGGCCAGTCTACATTTCCACCAAATGGAGATCTTATGTAGATGCAAGCAAAAATGCATGGGCAGCATAACAAGCAGAAGGAGATGGCTTTGGTAAATATGTTCTAGAAGGAAAGATAAAGATTGCCTCAAACTGGGCACCTTGAAGGGGACACCAAAGATGACTTAGAAATGAACTATGGAAGTGGAAACTTTAAGTCCTGAAACCATACAAGGGAAATTCTGACCAAATAAGCTCAAGACAAACAGAGCTGGAAGCCCTTACAGTCAGGAGGTAGCATGCCATTAGCAGTGTGTAAGCATGGCATAATTTTATCTTCAGAGAGCAAGGGAAAGGACATGTACCCAAAAAGATGGAAATTTTTTGTTCCAGAAAAGATGGAAATAAAAGCTCTTGAAAAGCAATGGAGACATCACTTTCACCCCACCGGCTTGAATGTACAAAGTAATGGTACCAATGTGTACACAATATGGGTTTTAGAATGCACTAAAAAGGTTTTTCTTTCATGACAACCATCACTCGATACCAACTAGCATTGCATTGCCTTGAATGACATCATTCTGTGACAAATAGAAAGGAAGAAATTCACTTTTCCCATCACTGAAGTCTCACAAAAAGACAAAGCATTTCCTCTGCTTTTTGAGAGACCTTAGCAGAGTCACATACAAACTTTTGAATGTGCAGATTTTCAGTCTCAATCCATATGATGCACTATATATGATCACTGTTCATCAATACAATACTATTTCTGGATACAAGCTGCCAAGTGTTTTGCGGCCTTATCTTCAAGTGTCATTGGATGCTTCATGGCGTTCTGCACACCTAGGTAGGCAATCTCAACACTACTGAAACAGTCTGCTACCGCACATAAAATTACACTCAAATTCGAATTAGGAATTTGGGACAAAATGTGATGAGTAGTGCCTGGCTGCAAAGCTTCATGGGGCTTGGCAAAGCTCAAAACAAAATTTCTGAAAGGAAAATACAAGTTGAATGGACACCAAGAGTTGAGAGGCATATTATTGTAACTACCAAAATGCTGTTCTAAGAAAAGGGCTTCTACTACTTCTAAAGGTTAGATTTCATTGTAGAATCAGATGTGGAATCTTATCACTGAATAACTGCAATTACAACCATATGCCTCTTAACCCATGATATATAATGCTCAAATAGCACTCAAGGGCTTTTGCCGTAAGCAAGGGATATCGTGCCCTCAAAGATACTTAAATAAAACTGAATCTTTGTGATATGGCATACACATGGTTGTCTCTAAGTCAATGGCTGCAACCATCATGTGAGTGTGCTGTATCAATAGTGGCAGTAAATGAATGACTGCATTGCACTTAGCAGCCATCTGGTCCAGAGAGGTCTACATTGCCCTCTTGCAGTATTGTATTCAGAGGCCAATTTTAAGGCTCTCCACTTTCAGGATACAGAGCTAGATTGCAATGGGTCTGTAGGTCGTGAAGACTACTTGAACTTGAAGGGAGAAAAACTAATATAAGTCCCTGATCGACAACAAAATAATGCAGAACAAAAACCAGTGAGGATGTAGACTTCGGTTCAGCATTATTGTTCTTAGACAATGGAATGATCTAAAGGCAAGTCTTTCAAGCAACAACAAACTCTGTGACTATAATTTGGTGTGTGTGTGTGTGTGTGTGTGGG